>NMUG010009239.1:0-11347 GCA_002855965.1 Monotropa hypopitys
GACGGAGAGGGTCCAGCAGCAACAGAACAGCAGAGAGGGGAGGAACCCACCTCGTCGCCGTCATCGGTGTAGGGTTGCTCGGGATCCCCCTCAGCCCAGCGAGCATCAGAGTAGGACTCACAGCCACATGGGTGACTCACATCAGCCAGTCGCGGTTCCCCGTGTGCGGGACTTGAGGGATCAGCTTCCCCCCAGGGCCGCCGCACAGGATGATTGTGGTAGAAGATTTCAGAATCCAGCTCTAGTCAACTCCGCGCCGACCAACTTCGAGGATATGAGGATGTGGCTTGACGAGCGTCTCAAAGACCGAGGTACGGCCCAAGAGACTGCTAAAAGAGCCATTCAACAGATCACTTCCACCCCGCTCTCCAAGGATATAACCATCTATCTGATTCCCCGGGGGTTCAGTCTCCCTAGTTTCCAGAAGTACGACGGGAGGACAGACCCCGTGGCACATCTGAAGGATTTTCAGCAGTCCCTTATCTTGCATGAGGGGGACGAAAGCCTGTACTGCAGGATGTTCGCGTCCAGCTTGGACCGGACAATGCTCAACTGGTATCACAAGCTAGCCCCGCGATCAATCTGCAGCTGGGAGCATTTAGCCGAGACCTTTGTTGGCAGATTCATGACTAGCCGAGCAGTGCCTAAACACTTCGATTCTCTGACTTCGTTGAGAAAACGATCAGATGAGTCACTCAGAGCATATGCCGGAAGGTACGTTGATATCTACAATGAGGTTGAGGACTGCACCGAAAAATAGGCAGTCTCAATGTTCAGATTGTGGCTTTCCTTTGGCGAGAAGCTGAAGGAATCCCTGACTCTGGCTCCAGTAGAAACCTTTCCCGAGCTGATGGAGCGGGTGGAGCAGCATGTAAAGTTAGAGGAAGAAGGCCTTGTGGAGGCAGACCGCCATGCCAATAGATCGCACCGGACTCACGTGGTGGATTCTGATGGCAGAAAAAGGAGCAGAAAGAGGAAAGCGTCCCAGCAGGCTCACCCTGAAAAAGTGGAAGAAGCCGAGACTACCCTACAAGCCGCTCACAGGATGCCCAAGCCAGGCCCGGAGGCCTACAAAGCAATCAGGACCAGGTTCAACACGGCTATCTACAGAATGGTTCACCCCCTGAAAGATGAACCTTTCTGGAGATGGCCGGCCAAGCAAGGAGGCAACCACGCAGAACTGGAGAAAGCAGGACTAAGGTGCAGTTACCACAGAGAATACGGGCACATGACCGAACAGTGTCAAATCTACAAACAGTTCTTGGAAGACCTTGTGGACGCAGGTCATCTGAAGCAGTACCTTGCGCAGGCTCCCCGACAGGATGCTAGGCCTAGACGGGTAGAGATGTGCGGCAACTCTTCAGATGAGGACCTCCATCCACTCGGTGTAATCACCATGATTCACGGAGCAATATAGCTGAGCTCCAAGACCGAGTCCCGCGCACAAAAGAGGAAAGAAGGCCATGAGCATCATGTTTTGCAGCTTGGACAAAAGCGACAACGGGAGCAGTGTGGGAAACCTGTTCGGATTTCATTTTCGGAGAAAGATCTGGACGGGGTTGCCTTCCCGCACAACGACGCATTGGTGATCACCCTCAGCATCAACAGGTATGACACCGAGAGGATCTTGGTGGACCCCGACAGCTCCACTGATATTCTTTACTTCCAGGCCTTCAACAGGATGGGATTCAGTCAAGCAGATCTCAAGTCAACCAGGACCCCGCTCATCGGGTTCAGCGCAAAGCCAGTGTAGCCCTTGGGGGTCATCACCCTTCCAGTCCGGGCAGGGAAGATGACTCTAGACACAGAGTTCTTGGTGGTGGACGTGCCCTCGGCCTACAACGCCATCATTGGGTGCACCTGGATGCACAGAATGGGAGCCATCCCCTCCACCTACCATCAGATTATCAAGTTCCCAGGGCCTAAGAGGATTGAAAGCATCAGAGGCAACCAGAAATCTGCAAAGAATTGATTCATGGCTGCCTTCAAGTCCAGTCCAAATGCCGAACAGGTGAAATCCATTGAAGTTCCTGACCAACCTGTTCTGGACGATGTAGGTGTGGATCCCTCCACCCGTGTGGTCGAGAATCTGAGAAAGGTTCTCGCCCACGAGACAGACGAGGATAGGTTTTTCTTAATCGGGGACGAGCTCCCCGAGGTAGATACCTCCGAGTATGTCCAGGTGTTGAAGGAACACATCGACGTATTTGCTTGGACCCCGGAAGAGATGCCCGGGGTACAGCCGAGCATAATATGTCACCGGCTGAACGTTGACCCCTGCCATAAGCCAGTGATGCAGAAGAGGAGATGGTCAGCCGCCCAGCACTCAGAGGCAGTCCTAGAGGAAGTCAGCCGCCTGGTACAGGCGAAATCCATCAGAGAAGTTTACTACCCAGAGTGGCTTTCTAACACTGTGGTAGTCAAGAAGAAGAATGGAACTTGGAGAGTGTGCGTGGACTTCACCAGTTTAAACAAAGCCTGTCCGAAAGACAGCTTCCCCATGCCAAAGATTGACCAGCTAGTGGATTCTACCGCGGGGTACAAGCGGATGAGCTTCCTGGACGCATACAGAGGCTACCACCAGATTGCCATGTATGAGCCCGACCAGGAGAAGACGTCCTTCATCACTCCCCTTGGACTTTACTGCTACAAGGTGATGCCGTTTGGACTGCGCAACGCCGGAGCAACGTACCAGAGGCTGGCTACCCTCATGTTCAAAGACTTGCTGGGAAAGAGCATGGAGGTCTACATCGACGATATGGTAGTGAAGTCAAAAGAGACAGACACCCACCTAGACGATCTCCGCCGCACATTCCAGGTGCTGCGGGAGTACAACCTCAAGCTGAATGCCTCCAAGTGTGCCTTCGGGGTAAGCTCCGGGAAGTTCTTGGGACACCTGGTGATGCGGAGGGGCATAGAGGCAAACCCGGATCAGATAGTTGCATTGCAAAACCTTCAAAGTCCGTCAAGGACCAAGGAGGTGCAACGTCTGACTGGGATGGTTGCCGCGCTCAACCGTTTCATCAGCCGTTCCTCAGACAAGTGCAGACCTTTTTTCCAGCTTCTCAGAAAAAGAACAAGTTACTCCTGGGGGCAGACAGCGAAGAAGCCTTCCAGCAGCTGAAGAAGTACTTAGCCGCACCACCATTGATTGCCACACCAGATCCGGGTGATGTGCTGACCGCCTATCTAGCAGTGTCAGAGCATGCAGTCAGTGCCGTGCTCATCAAACAAGAGGGAGGACAACAAAAACCAGTATACTATGTAAGCAAGACCCTGTTGGATGCGAAGACCAGGTATTTACCCTTGGAAAAGTTGATTCTTGCACTAGTAATGGCTTCAAGAAAACTGTAACACTACTTCTTGGCTCATACCGTAGAAGTGCCGACCATCCACTCGATTGGGTCCGTCCTGAGAAAGGCAGATCTGTCAGGGAGGGTTGCGGCCTAGTCGGTCGAGATAGGAGAATATGACATCAAGTACGTTCCCCGCACTGCGGTGAAGGGTCAGGTCCTTGCGGATTTCGTTGCGGAGTTTTCGTACGAACCTGCGCAGACACCCATGCCGCAGCCTGTGGGTGAGCAACCAGCTCCCGTTCACCCCGCGCTGCCAAATGCTGATGAGCCATCCAGAAAGGAGCAATGGGAGTTATTCGTGGATGGATCCGCGTGCAACAAGGGATCAGGAATGGGCATTGTTCTGCTCTCTCCTGATGGATTGGCTCTAGAACAATCAGTCTGATTGTGTTTCAAGGCCTCTAACAACGAGGCGGAGTACGAGGCGCTTATCATGGGTCTGAAAAGTGCAAGGAGGTGTGGAGCTGAGGACCTGCTCATTCATTGCGACAGCCAACTCGTGGTCAACCAGCTGTCAGGAGAGTATGCCACCAAAGACGTCAGGATGGCTTCATATGCTGTCTTGGCCAAAAAACTCCTCCAGCAGTTCAAAAAGACAGCAATGGTCCAGATCAGTTCCAGACAGAACAGCCACGTAGATGCCTTGGCCTGCCTGGCCTCCTCCGTGCCTGCCGAGCTCCGCCGTACAGTTAGTGTTGATTCTCTGTCTCAGTCGAGCATCCAAATGACAGACTCAGATGAGGCTTTCGATTTGGATACAAGCCCGAGCTGGATGGATGCAATCATCGCATACTTGGCGCGGGATGAGCTACCCGCAGAGAAGAAGGAAGGTCACAAGATTCGAATCAAGTCAACCAAGTACTGGCTCTCCCCAGACAAAGTCCTGTACAGAAAGTCATTCACAGGGCCATACTTGCATTGTGTCCACCCTGACCTTGTTCAACGATTTCTTTTCGAAATCCACGAGGGGGTGTGCGGCAGCCACACTGGTGGGCCTTCCATAGCCCACAAGGCCATCTCCCAGGGATATTGGTGGCCATACATGCAAGAAGACGCCAAAGTATATGTGCGAAACTGCGAAAAGTGCCAGAAGTTTTCGCCGATCATCCACACGCCTTCAGCAGACCTGGCACCACTCACGAGTCCCTGGCCCTTCGCATAATGGGGCATTGACATCATGGGTCCTATGCCGCAAGCCAAGGGCATGAGGAAGTATTTGCTGGTGGAAACCAACTATTTTACAAAGTGGATCGAGGCAGAACCACTCGCCAAGATCACAGAGCGCAACACTGAGCAGTTCGTCTGGAGAAACATCATCACCAGGTTTGGAATCCCCTATGCCATTGTATCAGACAATGACACTCAGTTCCAAGACAAATTCAAGGCTTTCTGCTCAACATACAAGATTAAGAACTTCTATGCCTCAGTGAGCTATCCACAGTGCAACGGACAAGCAGAAGCGTCCAACAAGACCATTCTGGATGGCATCAAAAAGAGTCTGGACAAAGCCAAGGGAAGATGGGTTGATGAGCTGCCACTTGTCCTATGGGCCTACCGTACAACGCCTAGGAGATCTACACACGAGACTCCCTTCTCTCTAACATACGGTACAGAAGCCGTTATCCCCTTGGAGGTGGGCATCCCAACCATCCGTACTGACTTGGTAGAACAAGGGGGCAATGACATGGCCTTAGCCGTGCAGCTGGACCTCGCGGAAGAAAAAAGGGAGAGAGCTTTGGTCAGGTTAGCTTCCTACCAAGAACAACTGGCCAAATTCCACAACAGAAAAGTTCATCCTAGGGAATTCGGAGTCGGTGACTTGGTACTGAGGACGCTACTCGGCAACACCAAAGACCCGGCAGATGGCAAACTGGGGCCAAACTGGGAAGGGCCCTACAAGGTGGTCGGCAAAGCTGGCCAAGGTGCTTATCGTCTAACAGATCTGGACGGCGGAAAGGTGCTGCGCACCTGGAACGTCTCCAACTTAAAGAAGTACTTTCAGTAGTTCTCTTTCGTTGTCTTGGACCATTGTATCAGAAAGCCATCAATAAAAGCTTCGCATTTTTTCAGACGCCAGTGTTCAGATATTTTGCAGCCTAGTTGGAGTAAGGAAGCATACGCCCGTTGAACCTCCACTCCCTTACTAGGGAGCAATGGTCCTGAGTAGAGAATACTCGGATAGTTGTCCCGAGATCAATACCTTGTAAGAGCCAATGCTCCAAGGGATTGATCTCGAAACTAGCAAACGGTCAACAGTCTCGAGTAGAGAATGCTTGGAATAGTTGTCCCGAGATCAATACCTTATAGGGAGCCAAGGCTCCAAAGAGTTGATCTCAAAACCAGCAAATGGTCAACAGTCCCGAGCAGAGAATGCTTGGGATAGTTGTCCCGAGATCAATACCTTATAGGGAGCCAAAGCTCCAAGGAGTTGATCTCAAAACCAGTAAACGGGCAATGGTCCTGAGTAGAGAATACTCGGATAGTTGTCCCGAGATCAATACCTTGTAAGAGCCAATACTCCAAGGGATTGATCTCGAAACCAGCAAACGGTCAACAGTCCCGAGCAGAGAATGCTTGGGATAGTTGTCCCGAGATCAATAGCTTATAGGGAGCCAAAGCTCTAAGGAGTTGATCTCAAAACCAGTAAACGGTCGACGGTCCAGAGCAGATAATGCTTAGGATAGTTGTCCCAAGATCAATACCTTACAGGGAACCAGGGTTCCAAGGAAATGGTCTCGAAACAAGTAAATGGTTAACAGTCCAGAGCAGAAAATGCTCGCGACATGTGCCAGCCAGTGCGGCTGGGCCAGGTAAAATCCTTAAGGGAGTTGTTGGACTCCAAGGATGCTTAGCCGCATTACAAGTCAAAAGAAGCACAAAAGTTAGAAAAAAGTCAAAGCAAATAAGATAGAACAAGTCATCCAGCGAGAAAAACAGAATTGCATTACTAAGAAGTTTAGTACAGTCATGGCAAAAGAAACAAAAGAAAACAGCAAACAAGGAAATGAAACAAGAAAACAGAAAAAGTAAAAGAGCTTAGGCTTGCTCCTTGACAGCTCTTTCTAGTTCTTCTCCCCCGAGAGTCTTCTCCACCAACCCAGCAGCAGGGGTGTCGGGAAGAATGGCATCAGCAGCTGGAGTAGCAGGAGGAATGGTTGCTATAGATGTCGAAGCCCCATCAACATCTGCGGAAGGATACGCATTCCTGGGACCAGCCACGGGATCCTCCTTCCACAACGGAGAATCAACTGGAGTCCCGCAAGCTTCGAGAGCCAGGTTCCAGATCTCAGCAAAGAAAACTTGTTTGATCTCTGGAAGCTGTTCCTGAAAAGAGCGCTCATAGTCAGCCGTGGTGGTGGCAACACCCTTCTCGTACGCGGCGATGTAGCCCTCCAAAACCTGCTTGTGAGCTTTCTCCAGCTCAGCATTCTTCTCTTTCAGCTTCCTATCCAAAGCCTCCTTCTCGGCTTCGAAGTTCTTTTTGGCTAGGTCGAATGCCTTGGTCTTGGAGTCCAACTCTGAGCGGACAGTTGCCATAGCTTTTGCTTTGTCAGCCTCGGCCCTCCCCAGCAGACCCTTCACTCTGGCCGCCTCAGCTTTGGAGGCCTCAGCCTCGTTGCGGGTCGCTACCAGGTCCCTCTTGTCGTCCTCGCGCATCTTCCTCAGGTTCACCACGTTGTCAGAAGTGGCCTTCAGCTTGTCCTGCACCTTGGTCAGCTCGGTTTGGAGGGGGATAACCCGCGAGTCGAGCCCAGAAGCGCACTGGAGGGACTGATCAAAGAAAAAGTGTAAGAAAGAAAGTCAACACAAGAAATAGAAGACAGAAGTAACGGTCTAAGAAATTTACCTTGATCGCGTACACCAGGATGCGACGGGACAGCTCCGCTGAAGATTTCTTCCGCTCGTCAATCATGTCAGCGGGCAGCAGAAGTGCGCGGCTAAGCCCGCGAGCAGCAGTCCCGTCAAGAATTTTAACGCCCATGGGAATAGGAGTCCCATCATCCTTCAGAACCGCGTGAGCCCATACCCTCGCAGAACTGCCAGCAGCCTCACCAACAGCCGCATACTGCTCGGCCTCTACGGGTCCCACGCCCCTCATCCTTTTAGCAGCCTCAGGGTCCGCCGGAGGATCTGCCGCGCGCTTTGGAGCAGTATGCGGAGGCATATCGCTTGTTGTCTGGACCACTAGTTGAGACTGAGTAGAAGTGGGAGGGACCGTGTCAGTAGTGGTTTTTGGGACTGCCCTACCCTCACTGGTCTGAGTTGCTCCCGGTGGTGGGGTGGTCTGGCACCCCCTCGAGTCGCCGCAGCAGTGCGGGACCTCGTTGCAATCGCGGCAAGTGAAAAGGTCATGTATTCTAGATCGTCTGGCAGAAAAGCTTGGTCGTCCCAGACACGCAACTGTCGCCGGTTAGGGATAAGGCTGGGCAGTTTCTGTGAAGATGTGCCCACAGCAAAAGGATCTACAGTAGGTGGGTCGACAGATCTTGGAACTACGTCCCACCGGTCGATAATAGCGACCTCTTCGCTATCAGTACTCTCCCCAACAGCAGCAGTACCTTCAGTGCTATCTTCCTCTTCCTCCTCCTCCTCTTCTTCTTCTTCCTCTTCCTCCTCTCTAGTAGGGACGGTTGCAGGAGGAGCCCGCACAAGAGGAGCGGATGCAACAGGAACGACAGGCAGAGGAGGAAGCCCAAATTCCGTGAGTCGTCGTCTGCCGCGGTACCCCCTGTAGTGCGGGGTATAACCCAGAAGTTTGTCGACTGCCCTGTCGATCAATATTCCTGACGGATGTGTAAAGCGAATGGCCCTCTCGACCTCTCTCTGTCGGTAGCGGGGACTGTGCAGTGAATCGCGGTTGACGTGGGGATCTGCGGGAGAAGTAACAGCAAAACAGTTAGTGAAAGAAATGAAGTAGAGTAACGAAAAGAATAAAAAGCAAAGGATAGAGTACTGACGAGGGGCCCCGTCTCTGCGAGGGACCGGATAATCCCTACTCGAGCCTGGGAGAAACTCCCAGTTCCCAGTGACAATCAAGTAGTCATCATCGTCCCCCTTTGCGGAGTCGGGGAGCCAATCGACCAGCTTCACCCTATCTGTGCGGTGCTTCAGGTAATGTGTAACAACTTCGCCGCGAGTGTGGCCAACGATGTAGTTGTACAGAATCTCGTTGATGGTCATCCTTGAACCCGCGATTTGGTTCAAGGCATCGACGCCCATCACACAGCGAACTGTGTTGGCAGCCACTCGCATCAGCGTAAGGTTGAGATAAGAAAGGAAATGACGGAGAAGGGGATGCAGAGGGAAGCGGACACCACCCTCCACGATGTGAATCAAGCGAACGTGGTAGGTGTCCCTGTCAGCGTTCGCCTGGTTGTAATTGGGAGGAGCAAGCTCCAGCCACACGTCGTTGGGTATTCCGTACTCAGCCCTGAAGGTTTCAAGGCCTTCTAGAGTATCGACGAGAGCTCTGAAGAAACCCATAGCAGAAGATGGGACTTATGTGAAGGAGAGTGCAAACAAGAAGAAGAGTTGCAGAGGATTCTAGGGTTCAGAAGCGCAGAGAAGACGAAAGGCAGGTAAAATTTCAAATTCCTCCAAAGGCACGCTTTTATAATACGCGCCTACACATTTCCTAAAACGGTGGCACGCGTGGGACAATCATTCCCAACGGTCGCCTCCAGCCTCGAGCAGTGTGCGTAGGACCCAGCTATTAAATGCGCATTTATTGAGGCGCCTCTTCAGAGATTGACGGTTGATCCTATCTGGTTAGTAGAACGACATCATTTTTGAAGACTCAGAGCTCAACCTACTTCTGCTGTGCGGCTGAAGCAGCCAGAGCTCGGGGCAATTGTGATAGGGTATTTCCAGATCTGCCACGTGTAACAGTCACGGCCGCGCAACCTACTCCAGCGCGGATACAAACCGCCACAACACCAGTAACTTGTAGTGCGCGGGTGAGGTCTGCCCCTGTGTGGCAAGACTCTCCCCAGCACAGGAAGACTCTATTCAGTACGATGCGTGTCGAACCAGACCTGGTACAGCCAGACACGTGTCCCAGCAAATGCCACTGTACGACACCCAGTAATATGGGGAGAGGAGACAAGCAGAAAAGAAGTACACGCGTCAGTCCGTCAGAAGGCGGAGCGACAGCACGCGTGTCAGATTTTCTCTTCCCAAGGGATTCCCAGTCTCCGAAGCAACGAAAAGGCGTTCTGTCTTGTCAGGAGTGTGGCAGACCCACACCCTGCCCAAGAAAGGACAGGCATATGGTCCAAGGAGAACCTCGTTCCCAGCGAGAATCTAGGGACCCGAAAGGCGAGTATATAAGCAACACTTCATCCACCTGAGAAAGGTACATGCTATTTTTCTCCCAGAACCCCTTGTGCTTTGAGTTCACGGTTCTTCTTTGATCAAGGACTAACTTAGCCATCGGAGAGCCTTCCGACCGCTAGAGGCGGGAGGTCTTCTGACAGTTTTCTCTGAGCGCAGGTCTAGGTACAGTCGGAGCGAACTAGCAAAGAACACCCAGTCCACCATAAAAGTTACCGTTTACCGGCGAGGGTAGAGTAAGCACTTTTTACCCCCGCACAGTTATTATAAAAATACTTATTTCATAAAAATATGTTTTCCCTAAAAAATTGGCCTAACTGGTAGGCAACCGGTATATCACTGGTATAAATGCCCGGCATGCCGGTTAATGCATTTTTTCGTATATATATGGCAACAAGGTTTACTGGGCAAATTTCTTAAGGCCGGTACGCAATCCGGTATACCGGCCGGTATACCGGTGCGCATACCGGTCAGTGTTCTGGGCAGCAGATCGAAAATCTGCTTAATCAACATTCGGGTTTTCTTAATTATACTCATCTAAACTCGACTTTTGAGACTCCAAATTATGAAAATAAACATCCTAAGATGTAGTATAATGTTACCCTCAAATCATACTTGAATTTGGACTTTAAGAACAACTTCTAATTCATTAAAAATCATGATTTTTCAACATAGATCTAGAAAATCAGTCCTTAATCGAGATTAGTGAAAACCTTAATTGCAGTCTTAATTAGACCCAAAATCAAAAAACCAAAACCATAGGGATTACCTTAGATGTGTTGGCAACAATGTTGAAGAAGGATTTTTCTTCAAAAAGCCTTCAAATTTTCCTCTAGAAATCAATCTTCTCCAAGCTCTCTCCTAATCCCTTTCAAATCTCTCTAGCCTCCAAGTTAAATCCTCTAACCCTAATGGAGTATCCTTATAACCATTATACTCTAATCAGGTTTTGAGTAATTAAGACCTTTTTGCCCTTCATTTAAAAGGGTATTAACCCTTGTGTGCCACCTTTCTAACTTATATATATTTATAAAAAGGCATTCATATATATATATATAATTCTTATTAATTCCTTAAAACCCTTAACCTTATTATTTCTTTTCCTTTATTTTTTTTCCAATAAAAATAATTAAATCCAATTAAATAATTTCGAGAATAGAACGGGTATTACAGTCTGAACCTGCGACGAGTTGTCCCATCAAAGTCAGGCGGCGAGTCAGTCCGGATGGGACTTGACCCTGCAGCTCGGCAGTGCTGTTGCCACGCAGCTAGCACTCGGGTCCGGGCAGGGCGGTCGGTTGGGCGGCGGGCTGGGCTGGTTTGGGCTGATCCGGATCAGGTTGGTCCGGCCTGCTCCTGAGCGGCTGGGCTTACTCCATTTGGGCCTCCTAACTCGATTTTAGTTTCCTATGGGTTCATACACCCAACCCAAATGATTTAAATACTAACACCACTGAAATATTTTGAACGAAAATTATTTAATTTATGAAGATCCTATTTATTTGGGACGGGGTCTCACATCCTCCCCTCCTTAAAGGAAGTTTGGCCTCCAAACTTCAAATTGACTTATTGAGGTGGATTGATAAATATACCTTACTCGAATAACTCTGGTTACTTCTGGCGTATATCATCTTCTTTCTCCCAAGTGGCCTCGTTTC
>NMUG010009240.1:0-11347 GCA_002855965.1 Monotropa hypopitys
GATGTTTTGAATAAGTACATCCAAATTCAATGAATCAAAAGCATTAGGATTAGATACATCTACTTCTTCTATCACAGGAGATTTACCTTTATCTAAATCCTTGGAAGGAATAGAAGAGGAAGAAATAGAAGAAGAAGATTCCCTAGGAAAAATAGTAGAAGACCCTTTAGGATTTTCACCAGGAGGGGAAGGTTTTGCTAAAGGATCAGGTAGGATAGTTGTATCCTCTTCAGATTCAGTCGATAGGATCACTTTTCTCCTTGTTCTCTGAAAAAAGAATAAACATTTTTAATGTAAAACAAAGAGAATAAAAGCACACAAAATAAAACGCATACCCTTAGGAAGGTCTGCAAAGTGGTTGTATCATCAACATCTTCTTCTTCCTCCTCTACAGGCTCTGTTTTAACAGGCCTTAACTTTTGGCTCTTCTTTGGGATTGGACCTAATAAGGATAACAAGAAACATCTTAATATGTAAAATTACTAAATACATAAAAAAATAATAGACAAAGACATATCATACCTGGAACATAGTCAAGCCTCAAAAGGCAATTCTCTAAAGATGCTGTGAAAATGGTAGCTCAAACATTCTCCCACTAGTATTGAAATTGAGAAGTCACCACAGGTTCAGCCACAAAACTAGTAAACTGAAAGTTTGTTGTAGCCATTTGAAGTAATAAAATCATGTCTTTAATCACTGAGGTCTCAGTCACTATAAGACTAAGTCCTTTATTCTGGGATGAGTATGAGGAACTAGAATTCCTTGAAAAAATCCAAACTGTTTGGCACTTTGATTTGGAAAGTATATTTCAAAACTACAATTGGCAAATTTAACAGCTGAGGGAGAAAAACCTATTGGGATAAATCTGGATATCAGCACACTAGCAAAAAATTCATTTACAACAGGGGCTGGAACTGTCAAGTCAAAAATAGGCTTTAGCCTAAAAGAACTAGGGTATTTCAACTCATTGAATGGAAGCCATGAGGGTGAGTCTCTAGGCTCAGGGCAGTAAAAGGCTTTGAAATACCTTGAAAAAGAGGCATCCTCATGGGTAGGAAGAAAGCCTAGAAAATGTTCTGCATAATTTTAACAAATTTTGTTATCTATCCTTTGGGGATAAAAACCAAGAGGTCTAATAGATGGAAAGTAGGCATACAGCCATACTTGCAATAACCACAAGGCCCCACCACAGCTGCTGGTAATTTTACTTTGCACAAAAGTATAAATACCCTTATATAAAGTTCCTAAGACAAAAGAGGCTAGTGCAAGTTTGGTACCCTGAGCCAAGCAAACAGTCAACTTGATATATTCCTTGGTAATTTGCAATCCAATCACACACAACAGATATTTGTTAATCCAATACAAATAGAATGCAATTTTTTCATGAAAGGAAGGTGGTAAATTGCCAGTTTTACTATGGGTAGAAAGAAAGTTGGAATAACTTTCAGAGATTGTTTCAACAACAGGGGAATAAGGAGAAGGTTCAAGGATAGCAATGACCTCAATGTATGTGCTAGATAGACTAGTAAAATGGACAATGTCTAGGACAGTTGGGTACATAGGTCCATGAGTAAACACAAATATGTTAGAAGAAGTAGATCAAAAACAAGCAGCTGCTGCAAGTATTTGAGGGTTCAAATGACAATTCTGAGTAGAAAGTTCTAGAGTCTCAGCTATACTCATGTCAACCCACTCACGATAGAGAAAAGTAGACATCCTTTCTACCCATTTAGTCCATAAGGCAAAAGGGGAAGGCCATGACCTAATATGGTCTCTGGTTTCCCAACCAGAACGATGAAGACCAGAGAGAGAAAAAATAACAGAGGTTCATCAAAATTAAAAGGGTAATAGGAGGGCAATTCACTAAGAGCGGTTGGAAAATAAATGGGTTCCAAGATACAGTGTGTGAGATCACCTGAAATAGGAATAAAAGTATGTTTAAGGTGAGAAGCTTTCCTTAGAATCTGAGAGAATCGGGTAGGATGCTCAGAAGGTTTCTTTTTCTGAGATAGAGAAAGTTCCTGACTTGCTTTCCTTTTGGATGCTATAGAGTGAGAGAATCGAACACTTCGAAAGTGAATCACCAACGAGGATAGTGAATCGCCAACGAGAATACAAAAAACCTAAGTTTTTGGATGAAAAAGGGTAAAGTAAGTGTCCCTTGTGTTTTATTTCATTAAGTTAAAAAGTTTTAACTTAATTAAATAAGGGGGGCATTATTTCCACCAAGCCTGTAAAAAATATATTTTACCCAATAATAAAAGGGTTTTAAGAAATTACAGGTCTTGATTCCATAAAAATACAGAAAAAGCATTATACATATTAATCCTAAATATTTTCCATCGATTGGAAAATATTAATAAAAGGAAAACTATATATATATGTATGTATAAATCTTAGATACTTTCCATCGATTGGAAAATATTAATAAATAGATAATATATATATCCTAAATATTTTCCATTGACTGAAAAATATTAATATTTCCTATCGACTGGAAAATATTAATAATAAGTATATATAATATATATATTTTCATCAAGTGAAAAATATTAATAAAAGGAAGATATATCCTAAATATTTTCCATCGACTGGAAAATAACAAAAGGAATGTACTATATTTTCCATCGAGTAGAAAATATGTTTAAAATAAATATGGTACAAGTGGCACAAAAACTGCCAAACCACTATCTGCCATAACTAACATGTAGTTACCTGTACACAGGTGTTTGGAAAGACTATGGAGGGAAGAAATTTTGAATTCAAAATTAGCAAATGACTATAAAAGCAAGAGAATGGCAGCCAGAAAGAGAGGATTCACAACAAACACATATCTCAGTTTATACTTAGTTTTTGTTAGACTTAGTTGTAAGTTTTATCTCGTCGATTAGGTTAATTCTCTATCGATTTGTACTTATCTTTGAAAATAATAAGATACTGTTTGTTTATCTTCAAATCCATTTCACTATACTTCACGTTTGTTTCCAAAGAAATCCTGACTCAAGGTAAGGAATCAGACTCCACACCCACATATTCCAGTGACTGTTATTCATGTCGATTGAGACATACAAATAAATAATAAACATATTTATTCACAAACAGGAGATGAATTGAAAGACAAATTGTATTCATTGAACGAGAGATTTCTGAAAAGATATGTAGCAATCAAAGAGGTATTAAGTGGAAGATTTGATTGTCGAGTCATGGAAACACTTTTTATACACTTTTTTTATATTCAAAATATGAATCCATGGGTGGCCACACACACCCATATAATGTTTCTCTTTTGAAAGTGGGAGCCAGATAATGTTTTTTTCTTTTATACCATCAAACTTTGGTAGACAACGTAAATTATTATTATTTATTTTAAAAACCGTATTTGTTAGTTTCATCAAGAAAATTTTAAAATAGTTTTGTAAGTATTTTTAGTTGGCATTTTTTTGGAATATATGTTGTAATTATTTTTCTCTTATGGTTGGGATATAATTAAGTTAGATGTTCCGGTCCTTGTGCTCAGAAGTCAATAACACGTCCAGAAGTCAGCATATGGAATGAGTTCTTCGGAAATGAAATGTATTTGTATTTTTAGATTACGTATTGACAAAATATTTTTCTAAACCTAGGTATTCTTTTCATTTCTATTTAATTTAAGTCCGGGTCTTAAAAAATATTTTTAAACTATATGTTTTTATTGCAATTCTTATAAAAAATATTTTTAATCATTAAATTTGCATTTTTCCTTGTACATCATATATAAATTATTTTTAAGTCATTCCCTCTCTTTCTTAGTGTTCCCGAACAGTTGGCATCGTGCGTCCAACGTGCGTTCAGTGCGTGATAGCCCGAAAGCCTCAACGGGAAGGCTGGTTAAGGTAAGTTTTTTTAATTTATATAAATATCTGATTTTAATTAATTTTGGAAGTTTATTTCCTTCGTTTCTATAATTTTAGATAAGTTCTTTTCTTGCAAAGAAAAAATCTAATTTTTTTTGGAAGTTAATTTCTTTTTTTCTTTTAAAAGACTTTTAAGTTCTTTTCTTGCAAGAGTTTTTTTTAAAGTTCTTTTCTTGCAAGAGTTTATTTTCTTTTCTTTTAAGGACTTTTAGGTAAGTTATTTTCTTGCAAAAACTCTAAATTCTTTTTGGAAGTTTATTTTTTTTCTTTTACAGACTTTTAGGAAAGATTTTTTCTTGCAATAGTTTATTTCCTTTTCTTTTAAAGATTTTTAGATAAGTTCTTTTCTTGCAAGTTACCCTAATTCATTTTAAGAAGTTTATGTTATCTATATAATGGAGTTTATGCTTTAGAGTTGTATATAGAGTTTGGGAAAAAATTTCTCTTGCAAGGATTTTAAGAATTTTCTCAAGTTCTTTTTTAGTATCATAAAATCTCTTCTTGAAATTGCATCTTTAGTCTTCACATTCATATCATATATGCATCCTTCTTAAACTGACATCATCTTGTGTTCTTGAATCTACATCAACGATTGAAGACATGACTACCAAGATCGAAGAAAATCTAAAGCTGTTTCGATACAGAGATCAGTGCTTGGAACATTATGGTTACTATTAGATTGCAAAAGACTCTTAGAGTCAAGGATCGTTTGAGTTAAGGCTTGAAATAAAAATATGTATCTCTTATATTATGTACCTGATAGGTGGTACTGAGCTGAGAGCTCAGTACCATGAATAGCACATCAGGTCAGCTCGGAGCTTATACCTCAGCTCTGCCAGACTGGCCTCAAAACTACCATGAGATTGTAATTATGTCGGCCTAACCAATGGGACCTCAGCTCAGGGTACTCTGACTAATCTTTCCCGCCTCATCACTGTTTGAAATAAAAACTCTACAAAGCCCAAAACAGAAATACGGGATATCAACCTACAATCGCAAGAGCGTGCGTAGTGAATAAAAACGTTACAGATATTCTCGGAAGCCTTCCTAAAATAGAGAAGTGATATATAATGCTGAAGAAGGCTATGATAACAGGTACGAACACTTTCAATACACAACTCTCTCTATTCTTCTTTTCTCTTACTAAATTACTACTGACTTGATCGTCGAAAGATATTTGGCAGACACCACGCCAGTATCAAGATCGACGTTACAGAGCTAAAAGGCAAGGAACAGAAGACCCAGAAATCACGTCATCAGTAGCTTTTGTGATTAATAGTAAACTTAGGTAGTGCATCCATAATTTTTTACTTAGGAATTAATTAATCCCTAAATGTGTTCCACGTAAATCTAGTGTCAAGATTGTTGCTGCTTTATTTTTCGTTTATTCTTTTGCGGCTAGAACTCTCATTTTAATTGATAATTAAAAATCAATCTTATATAAATTAAAAATCAAGTTTTTAATTGGCAACCTCTCTAGGGTTTAATTTCAAGTTCAAAAAGACAAATAATTCAAAAAGATGTCCATTTACTGATTATTTTCGTTTTTAGTAATTTTTAAGCTTTTAATCATAATCTGTCTTTTAGATGAACTAATAATCTACGGAAATAAGAATCAAAATTAACAAATACAAAAAACAAATAAAGACAAAAGGTGCAGGGGGAGGAGCTTTTCTCCACAATATTTGCCTCTATTGCAATGGTGATTTGATTTTTGATACATTTGAACAGATACAGTGCGACTTGGGTGAAGCCTAATTTATTCTGGATTTAAACTTGATTTACTAATATGGATGGCTTTGAACTTAGCACTTATGGCATGTCATGACTTTAACAAGGAACCTAGTGTTCCCCACTCAATAAATTTGAAAACATGACAAATTTAGGCAAGATATGTTTTCCAGTTACAAGTGCATGTACAGAAGATCAAAATCATGGAAAATTCAGAGAGAGAAAGGAATTTAAAGAGAGAATGATAGGAAATAATAATAAAATAAAACCCCCTTCATAATGGCCATGGTAGATAAAAGGATTTATCGAGTGAAACGGATTCATATGAATTGAAAACCAAACGAAGTGGTAGCAAGTCCATATTTGGACACAGTTCTATGATATTTAAAAAAACGACGTCGATTATTTCAGGACCACCAAACAAAGCTTTCCCTGTAAAAACAGAACTAAGACGCAAAACAGAACTTGATTATTTTCGATACCAGCAGCTTAACTACTTCTAGTCTGGATAGCGGACTAAGCACACAACATTTGTTTAGAACACCAGTTCAGCAAATATTACAGACCAACCACAGGAACCAAGATGTTAAGCACAAAGTTTAGTGAAATAAAAGAGAGGCCCGAATTTGGAAAACAAGAAAATGAGCACTACCTTCTCAAAAGTACATTTATTGATTTCATAAAAGACATCCCAAATCCCAAGATGATAACAGCTGTCCGCTGCTTTCAATCATCTGCAACCAAACACATTTCAGAGAAAAGGAAGTGATTCAGAACTCATTCTATTCTTAATAACCTATCCCTTTCAAATGAGGTTGGAAAAAAGTGTGTTTGGGAGCCAAGGACAGACATTTCTAAGGTGCCGGTTGTGTCGGACACAACACACGAAACCATGTGTTCAAACATATACTTCATCCGTCCCAAATTGTTGGGTACTATTTCTGTTGGAAATAAAAATAAATTAGATTAATTAGGATCTTTATTTTTTGTTATGTTTGACCAAATCATTCATTGTACATTATTTTGATTGATTTGATTAGATTTAATTAGGGTTGTATTTCCATAGGAGATGTCTATCCTCTTGTATAAATTAGGACATTGTATAGTGTTATGATTAATTCAATATACAATTCTTCTATTCTGATTTCTATATGGTATCAGAGCCAAAAACATTAGCATTTTGGCTTTAGGGCTCCGGCAATCTCCTAGCAGTCTCCCTTTTTCGTCATTATCCCAGTCCTAAGTTTTTCGGTGTTCTTCCAGTCAGGGCATCCATCAGGGCATCCGTCTCCCTCTCTCTCTGACTTTTTCGGTGTTCTTCCAGTCAGTCACCGACCCACCTCAGCCATCGGCGCCTCCTCAGCCACCGCCGCCACCGTTCAGTCCCGCCGCTGCCATCCATCAGTGCCCCTTCAGCCGCCATCCAGACCCGCTGTTGCCATCCACAGAGGCATCAAACTCAATTTTATCAATCCAGATCGATAAAATTCAGATCGTTTGTTTCTGGTCGTCTCATCTCCACAGACCACCATAGCCTCTCGTCGGCACATCCCTCTGTGGCGCCTCCCTCTGTGACGTCCTCTCTCGCCGGCACATCCCTCGCCGAGATCCTCAAACTGATCACTGCCGTTCATAGCCTGAGACAGCAGGTGTTGCACTGTCAAACCCTGCTGCACCTCCATGTTATACAGTAACTCCTCCAACTGTTTCTTCCTGATCCTGATCTTCACCTTGTTGATGATGATTCTGACGTTGCTGTTGTAGAGAAAATAGATTCTCATCACATAAAAAATGGTTTTCCGATGCCAGAGAACCCCATTTTTCGCCGGCCCATTGCGTTGGTGATATTTTTTTTGCCACTGCTGGTCATCCCAGATCGTGCTCCAGCAATCTGTTTTTTGGGTGTTCTTCTCTCTCCGGCGACCTCATCTGAAACTCTCCGCAGTGACGTTCAGACGATATCCTCTCACCGCCATCAACACATGTTCTTCGAGATCTAGGCTCATGGGTGATACTGGAACGAAAACTTTCTCATTTTTTGATTCCACGGCTGCTATTGTTACAGGTACTCCAACCGCTCTTCATAGTAAGTCAGCCCATTCCACTTGGATTCTGGATTCTGGTGCTAATAATCATATGACCGGTGAGTCTTCTGTATTTGCCTCTTCTGTTACTCCTATTGTTCAGTCAGTCTGTATTGCTGATGGATCCTCCATATCAGTTCGTCATCAGGGAGATGTTTGTTTATCCACAGATATTACTCTCTCGTCTGTTTATTATGTCCCTAATTTTGCCTACAATCTTCTTTCGGTTAATCGTCTTGCCAAATATCATAACTGTGCTATTGTGTTCCTACCTTCTTGTTGCTATTTGCAGGACCTAACTTCGAAGAAGATTTTTGGCAGGAGATATGAGCGTGATGGCCTCTATTACTTTGGATCTCCTATGTCCTCTAGTCTACAAACTTTGTGTTCTAGTAATTCTATTTTGCCAGATTCTCGTAAATTTGACTTCAGTCTTAAAACTTTAGACTTGTGACATGCTCGTCTTGGACATGCTAACTTTCAATACTTGTGCTGGTTGTTTCCTCACTTAAATAAAGCTTGCAAGGAGTCCAATTTCAAGTGTGTGGTCTGTGAATTGTCTAAACACACTCGTACCTCTTATATTCCACGTATGCATAGAGCTCCTAGTGCTTTTGACCTTATTCATTCTGACGTTTGGGGTCCTTCACCTGTTACTGCCTTGTCTCACCGTCGTTACTATGTCACCTTTATTGATGATTACACTCGTTGCACTTGGGTGTTATGAAGAAAAAATCTGAAGTCTTTACTCACTTTAGAAATTTCCTACAAATGATTAAAACTCAATATCATATTGTGGTGCATAATATTCGATCTGATAATGGTCGGGAGTATATCACTGATGAATTTCGATCTGCTCTTAATCAAGATGGAATTCTTCAACAGCTTACGTGTCCCTATACACCTGAACAAAATGGTGTGTCAGAATGTAAAAACCGTCCCATCATGTCTGTTGTTAGATGTCTCTTACGAGGAATGTTCCTAAATATTTTTGGCATATGGCTGTTCTCACTGCCACATATCTTAATAATCGTACTCCCAGTTGTGTCCTTCAAGGAAAAACACCACTTCACATTCTTAAACCCAATGCTACACTCTTTTCTCTAGTGCCTCGTGTCTTTGGATGCACCTGTTTTGTGCAAAATAAGAGTCCTACCCGCACTAAACTTGATGACAAAGCTATTCGTTATGTCTTCCTAGGATATTCCTCCATGTCAAAGGGATATTGGTGTTATGATCCTATTACTCGTCATATATATCATACTTTGGATGTTACTTTTCTGGAGACTGTTCCTTTCTTTTCAGGTTCTTCTTCCTCTGCAAGACAAATACTAGTGGAACCTGTTGTGGCCGAGAATTCCACATTACCTAGGCTCATTCCTAATCTTGATTCCACTGGTGACTCATTATCTCCTGTTATCATTCACGATCCATTGCAGGTCTACTCCCGCCGTCCTCGCTCATATGAAACCCTGCCAACGTCTTCTCCGGATCCAGGTATCTCTCCTTCTCCCTTACCTTCTGTGGTTTCCCCTGAAATTGCCTCTCCCCATTACCCTACACGTGTTCGTCGCCCACCTGCTCGTTATCTTTTGGCTGAAAGTACTAATCATCCTATTTCAAAGTATGTATCTTATCAGGGCCTCTCTGCTTCCTATAAAGTATTTGTAAGTCAGGTTGACTCGGTCTCTATTCCTCGTTCTGTCCATGAGGCCCTCCAGGATCCTAAATGGGTTGCTTCCATGAAAGCGGAAATGGATGCTCTTCAAGACAATCAGACATGGGAACTTGTTGATCTTCCGACAGATGAGCGTACTGTTGGGTGTAAATGGGTGTTTAGTCTGAAATACTTGGCGGGTGGATCTATTGATCGTTATAATGCACGTTTGGTTGCCAAGGGATTTACTCAGGTCCCTGGTAAAGATTTTGGGGCTACCTTTGCTCCAATGGCTATGTTAACTACTGTTCACCTTCTTATTTCATTAGCTGCTTCTTTTGATTAGCCTCTTCATCAGCTTGATATTAAAAATGTTTTTCTGAATGGAGATTTGACTGAGACAATTTATATGGATCCTCTACCGAGATTTCGGCCTCAGGGGGAGTGTTCTGGGAAAGTTTGTCGTCTTCGGAAATCTCTCTATGGCCTGAAGCAGTCCCATCGTGCTTGGTTTAGTCGGTTTAGCGATGTGGTTCTCAGTATGGGATTTATTCAGTGTCATTCAGATCACACGTGTTTTATTCGTCGCCAGTCTCAGGGGAAGTGTATTATTCTCTCTGTCTATGTTGATGATATTATTATCACTGTTGATGATGCATCTGGAATCGCTCAAGTAAAACATGACCTGAGTACATCATTTGATGTTAAGAATTTGGGTTCTCTTCGTTATTTTCTTGGTATTGAGGTTGCTAGGTCTCGCCATGGTATCTCATTATCCCAGAGAAAGTACTCTCTAGATCTTCTTCAGGACACAGGTATGCTTGGATGTAGACCTGTCTCTTCTCCTATAGATCCAAACCTTAAGTTAACTACAGAACTGGGAGAATTATTACCAGACCCTTTGGTGTATCAACGTCTTGTGGGTCGTCTTATCTATTTAACGAACACAAGACTGGATCTTACTTTTGCCGTCAGTGTTGTGAGCCAATTTATGCATTCCCCTCGTACGTCTCATTTGGATGTTGTCTACCATATCCTTCGATACCTCAAGACTTGTCCTGGTCTTGGGCTTTTCTTTACAGCTGGAGCACAGTCAGGTCTCTCATGTTTTACAGATGCTGATTATGCAGGTTCTAAGGGTGACAGGCACTCTATCTCTGGCTTTTGTACCTTCCGTGGCAGTCATCTTATATCTTGGAAGAGTAAGAAGCAAGTTGTTGTCTCGTGTTCCTCTGCTGAAGCTGAATACCGTTCTATGGCTCAGGGCACATGTGAGCTCCTTTGGCTTCGATCTCTTCTAAATGAGTTGGGTTTTCCAGTAGCAGGCTCGTCTACCTTGTTTTGTGATAACAAGTCTGCTATTATGTTATCTTCTGATTCAGTTCTTCATGAAAGAACTAAACATATAGAGGTTGATATTCATTTTATTCGGGAAAAAGTTCGATCTGGTGTTATTACTCCAAGTTTTGTTCGTTCATCTGATCAAACTGCTGATATGTTTACCAAGTTTATTGGTCCTACGCTTCTTCAATCATCTCTCGACAAGCACTCATCGATATCTTTGCCCCAACTTGAGGGGGAGTGTTGTAAATATTAATAAATTAGATTAATTAAGATCTTTATTTTTGGTTATATTTGACCAAATCATTCATTGTACATTATTTTGATTGATTTGATTAGATTTAATTAGGGTTGTATTTCCATAGGAGATGTCTCTCCTCTTGTATAAATTAGGGCATTGTATAGTGTTATGATTAATTCAATATACAATTCTTCTATTCTGATTTCTATAATTTCTATTTTATAATGTCCCAAAATATATGTCTTATTTGTAAAAATACTCATTTCTTCGTCCCAAATTGCCGAGTCCTATTTCTATTTTGGAATGTCCCAAAACATGTCTCATTTCTAAAAATATCTATCAAAACATAATTGCTTTCCAATTTTACCCTTAAAAAGTATTTTTCCTATCTCAATTAGTT
>NMUG010009241.1:0-11347 GCA_002855965.1 Monotropa hypopitys
GGGATTTGATATGTTCTTATGCGGGAATGTACTTGAGTTTTAGGGATTCCCGGGGTGGTCGCTCCACCCACGACTTTGTGCACAAAGGGGGCTACGTGAGCCCTCCCAACGGCCTTTGGGGAAGACGGATTAGGATTGGCTAGTGTGTTGACGAGCTACTAGACCAACCTTGCCCTATCAACGTTACAACGACACGTGGATAAATACGGAATGTACTTGATCTTTAGGGATTCCGGGATTTATCTTAAAGGAAGAATAAAATATACAAATACAGAATGTACTTGACCTTTAGGGATTCCTGGACTTATCCAAATTAATGAACCTTGAATAGATACGAGATGTACTTGATCTTTAGGGATCTCGGGAGGTATCTAGATTGATGATAAAACACATGAATGGGATATACTCGTAATGGAATCCCCGTGCACTTGTTATGATGTGATCAATAAACCAAATGATAACTCAAACATATGACACCTTGGAAAGGAAGTGGAATAACCTATGCACGCTTATGTGGACTCTTGTCTAGTAGTCCCTTGGAACATGATTGTGGATACTTGGTCTAGTGGTCCCTTGTATGTATGAAAAGATTGTGCTTTGGAACAAATGTTGATATTGGAACCAATGGAATGAAAAGAAAGAAAGAAATATCTCAAATAATGTAAGATCTATGAGGATCCTATACCTTATCACTTGCGAGGTTTTTGGAGTGAGATGACGAGGGGTTAATCCCCACCACGCCTTGTAGAGATCGTGACTAGACTTAGGGTTGTCTTACCCTTGGAATACTACCGTCGAACTATTGTGTAGTTGCGTGGATTAGTCTTATTAGACTTGGTGCACTACCTTCCCTTGACTTGAGGATAGGAACACATACATGTTGTTGGTACTTCACTTGTGTTCACTTTCACGTAGAGCTACGTTTACACCACGTGTTCCTTGAGGTCTTTTACTGCTCTTACTTCTCTTGCTTGTGGACACGTAGGCACGCACCGCATGTGCATGCTCGGTAGTAGTTAGGGGTTTTCTCACTGAGCCGTGGTTTGCTCAGACCCTCTTTCTTTTCCTTTTTCTAGTCTGTGTTGCAGGACTAGCTGGCCTTGGAGTTGGAGTCAGCTACCGGGTTTTCAGGGATCGTTGCAGCAGGTTTCTCTTAGCACTTTTGTTGGCTCCCGAGGGTGGGATGTACCCTCACTTTTCTTTTCTGTTCAGCACTTCAGTTGTAGCCGTTTGGCATTTGTTCTACCTTCCGCTTTTCCATTCATAATGTATGTTGGATGTAATGAGAAATTGAATGAAGTGCATAGATACTACAAGTGTTGATCCCCCTGCTTTTATTTAAATTATTTTCAAAAAAAAATATGGTTTGAAAATCCGGGGCGTGACAACTTGGTATCAAAGCTTTCGGTTCGAATACCTTGGAGCCGTGGGGAGACACATAGTCTCCATGGGTTCTCTTGGTCATTACACTGTTCTTTGATAATGTTTGTGTGCTTGATGTGCTCTATCACATCATAGCCTTGTGTCCTTGAGGCATATTTCGTGTTTGTCTCCTTCCGTGAATGTTGAGTTGTTCCTTCCTTCGGAAATATTGTGTTGTTCTCTTGTGGCAAGTCTTGTTGCCTTGCGGTGTTAGTGTGCTCTTGTGTCCTCGCTCTTGGTGATCTCGATGCATCTTTGGTGGTTATTGTTGAGTTTTCGGCTCCTCTGTGCCTCTAGAGTTGAGTTTGTGGTTCGTGGTAAGATGCGTTTCGTGGAAGCATTTGAGGATTGTTCTTGTGGTTATTCCTAGCCTTAACGTTAGTGCGACGGAACTTGGGTTTGGTAGGCACATTAAATTGAAATGTTGGAGACCTTGGCTTTGGTTTGGTAATTAGTGATATCTCTTGGAGCCCTTTTGTTTTAAATTTAGTTGTTCTTCCATGATTGAGGTATTAGCACTCGCGTAGTTGTTGGTAAAATGGGCCTTAGGATTCATCCGAGCAGGTGTTCCATCTCTAATTCGGTGGAAATCTTGAGGCGCTATCGATATTTCCTGGTGTTTTCTTTTAAGGGGTATGACCCGTCGGTCATATCTCCTTACGAGATTGAATTATTTGTGCCTGTATAGGATTCCGTAGTGAGAAAGAAATCAGTGGTGTTATTTGGAAATCTTTGCTTTGTTCCTTGCCCGTTGGTTGGGAGGAGGAAACTCGATTGTAATGGCAAGTCACTTTAGTCATTTGTCTGTGGACTTGAGTTGTAGATTGGCGTTATTTTCGTCGTTGATGTTTTCCTCATATCTTATCATATCGGTCATATGTTTCCTGTACTCGCCCCATACCTTGTAAATTGGAGAGTTAGAGTTTGGCTTTGGCATCATGGTATGTTTAGTCTCTTGTGACTTGGTTATAGATGGTGTTGAACTTCCCTATTGAAATCTCTTAAGTTTGGGAGAATTGACAAAAATTTTGTTGTTGTTAGGACATGAGTTCCCTTGAGGCTATTGGGATTTAGGCATATCGATCCGTTTGAGTCTAAGTCTTTCTGTAGTCTTGTAATGAACCTTGGGGTGTCACCGAAATCTTTGGGATAGTTCTCTTTAAGGGGTATGACCCATTGGTCATAATCTTTTGTAAGATCACCTTAGTTTTGTTAGCCATAAGTCTAAATTAAGGTGTTAGAGTTGTCTGGGGCTAACCGGTGGCTTGAGGTGTGGTTCGAGATGCTTTCGTCTTTGGCTAGAAGTTTCGTATCGTGGTAAAAGTGGTTTAGTTTACTTTTTGCAGTCCTATATCCGGTGGTTGTGCATTGGCCTTAGATGTGTTTGTGTTCGACGATCTAATCGATTGAGAAACATGTGTGTATGCGCCGTGACCATCATCGTAGTTCCTCATTAGTTGATCTGATTGAGGTCAACCCTTGACTCATTAGGATTCGTGAGATCATCCCTACGTTCAAAGCTATTAGTATCGGCATCAGAGTTGCGTAGCGAAAGCGTGATGGGGTACGATTGCGATGGCTCGAAGAAATATTCTTACGATCTTGAAACCACCTTTGAAAGAGAAATTCTTTCCCTACTCTTTTCCGTGTAACGTTGTGAATGATAGTTCGAGCAGTGGTCTTGGTTAACGTGTTGGTTTCCCAACCTACTTCAAATTTTGAATCTTGTAATTTGGCCACTTGGATCGTAGGGTTCTAAGTGTAGAACGATGAAATTTGGCTTGCAAATCTTATTTTTGCCTTGTTCGTGAGTCGACGAAATCATATGTTAACGTTCCTCCAGTTGGTGTTCTGGGGGCAATGGATCGATGTTCCCTCTTGTTTCCGTTGCCTTTATTATGCTTGTCTTGCGACTAGCTGTGAAGTTTGTTGACTCCTCTTAGCATCCGCTTGAGTCGCGTTCCGTTCAAATGTAAGTTGTAAGACTTGTTAATTCTCGGATAACCTTTCTTTGATTCGCGTCTCGCGTGACACATGTGCTGTAGATATCTATCGTCGTTGTATTTGATTGAAATGCAACTGTTCCCTTTTTGGTTACGAGGTCCTGGTGGACTTGAAGTTCTTTCTGTTGTTCCGTTCGTTATGATTTGCGTTGAACGTGGTAGTGATCGTTGGAAAGTAGCTCGTGAACCAAAGAAGTGCATCTCCGTTTAACCGTGGGAAAGTTGGGAACGAATGCATATTGTGGTCTAGACTTGGTGTGAGTTTAGTATCTTGCCATGTTGTTTGGGCTTGGCACTTATACATTTGGCGTGCGTGGATGCATGAGTATTTTTGTTATGTGATATACGTTTGACATGGTGAATTAGTTTGAGGAGAGCTACCGGCCGGGGCATCTCAAAACAAATCATCACGGTCATACAATTACCACACTAGGATGTGGGTGTTTGGTGTGGTGTGTTCTTTGGCTCAAGAGTTTGGAGCATGTTCATGCGTTGCATTTGTTTCGGTTGGTTCGTGGGTATTGGTGCGATAACGTATACTCGCTAGTTATAATTCGCTAAGCATTCATGCTAGTGGCCTTAAGCATGTCGGTGTATCCCCGACGTATCCTTGGCGTACGGCGTGTATTTAGCATATCCTCGCGTATCGGTGTACCTGTGGTGAGATTGTTGGTTTCTTGATCTTGAGGAGATTGATCTTTTATTGGATCTTCCATCTCTCGTGTCGTTGACAAAAAAAATTTTTTTGTGTGTGTGTCAATGTGTCCCTTTCGTGTCGGCGTGTCCACACCTTATCGGGAGTTGTCCCTTTTAATCTTTTGTGTGGCACGTGGGTTCTCTCAAGTTTGGTATTTATCGGTGGAAGTCTCTACATCTCTATCCTTAGTAAATTTGGTGGATAAATCATTGGAGGTTGAAGTAAAGTAACACTTAGGTTCGATTGAGTGTTCAAACGTCCATGTTAACTTCAAGCACCCTTTCAGAAGATATTCTTGAGTATCGTGTGATCCAACTCTTGAGGAGTTGGTTGTGGAAGTAAGTTTTGTTTCCGATTTGATTGTTGAGGAATGACTGCGTTGGTCTCGTTAGTCGGTGGCATAGTTTTCATCCCCTCTTCTTTCTTACTTAATTTCGAGGACGAAATTCTTGTAAGGGATATGAGATGTCACGACCTAGAATTTTAAATATATATTTTTTAGAATAAAATGTATTTTTTTATATATTCAATGAAGGACGAGGTTCGATAGATGATAATCTAGTGATTTAGAGTGGTGAGGATCACCGATATTGAGTTGGTAGGATTCTTGGTCGTTCCAGCAATATGCCGAAGGCGTTCGAGGTCCATTACGACCCCTATGTTCTCTGAAAACTGAGATTTAGTATTCATGAAAGTTGTATAGAATTTCATTAGAAATCCAACGCAACTTGAACCGTCGCAATCAGAGATCGGACGAAAACGTTATGCTCGATTTACCCCGCAGCAGTTTGTCCCCTTGTTCAGCAGAGTTGGTTATCGATAACTAGGATTTTGGGTTATCGATAACCCGATCTTTTCAAGCCAAATAATTAGTTCATTCGCAAAAACTTTGCTTGGAAAAGTCTTTTGGAACGTTCAAGGACGCCGTGGTACACTCGAGGGATGTTGTTTGACTCGGGAAAGCTTAGTGAAGTGCTCGAGGTGGTGTCAAGATGGTTCGAGAGCAGTTTGTTAGCATTCTGCTCACTTTTTTCATCTTTCGTCCGGACGGGGGCGTCAAAGTTCCGGACGGGGCACATTACAGAAACCAAAAATTCGTCCAGAAGCAGTCTGCACCGTTCGTTCGGAAGGAAGAGGAGGTTCGTCCGTACGGGGGCCTTCGTTCGAACGGGGACGTGTTCGTCCGGATGGGAAAACTCGCTGAAGGTGTTTTAAGTTCAAGATTTCTATATTTTTTGGTCCTAGGGTTTTCTAAACTCATCCAAAATGCACAGCTCTCTATTTCTCTCTCAAAACCTCTTCTAAACCTATTTCTCTCTCAAAATCTACCAATCTCTCAAGGTTTCTCTTAGATTTTTGGTGCTCTTCATTGAGTGGAGGCCATTACAAGCTATCTCTATTGTTGGGCTTGGTTCAAATCCGTGGTTGAAGGCTTCTAGGTGTTTGTAAGTCTACTATTTCTTACAAATGTAGGGAATTTTGAACTCTCATGTATATACAATTGTTTTGTCTTTCAATCTACTAGATTGTTGTTGAAATGTGTTGAATCCATGTCTAGGTTTAGTTTGACATTGAATGATGAAATTCCTTTGCAAATCGATTGATTACTACTACATTGAACCTCCTACGACCACTACTTCATTTAATTGATTGTTTTACGTAAAAGCCACAATTTGATTTCATGAACCCCAGTCTAGTCAATTTTGGGAAATTAGGGAAAGCGGGTTGGGTTGTTGATTTCATGAAATTAAAAGGATAATGATTACGTTGACACGTTGGAACCCACACGACATTGATAATTTAGACTATGGTCTTGTATTGGAAAGTTGGAATTGTATAGTGGGCTTGGCCCACCGACTCTTTGGAGGAATAAGAATTGTCGAGTGCTCTTGGATTCAGGTTGAGGCCTTGGGATGTACCGAAAGGGGTCTCCCACGACATTGCGCAATGTGGGTAGTACTAAACCCTCCCGACGGACGGGGAATCGAGGAATAGACGGGTAGAGGTTGACGAGCCTCTATTACGGAATGGCTACGCACTCTTGAGAATACTTGTTCTACCTTGAAACATTTGGAAAGTTGGTAATCTTGGACATTGTGGTAACATGTGGTTGACCCGAAAACACACGTAATGGAACACTTGGATAGAAATGGATACCTTGGAACATGACTTGTTAGCTTAGATAGTGGTTGACTATCCTTGGACGTAGTGTTGTTATCTTTGGAAACACTTGATATCTTGAAAACATGGTTGGACACATTGGTACACATACTTCATTACTCTTGGAAACAAATGGCTATCTCTTTACATTGTTGTCTTTCAATATCATGCCTACTCTTATGCATGCATTTAGCTCATTTTGTACAATGCAATTATATATATCATTTGTTGGATATTTTTTACTAGGCGGTCGTGCCTAACCCTTTCTTTTATAGGAAAGAAGCTGATAGCATAGCTTGACGGGGATCAAGCATATTTTGGTTGAGGAATGGAGCATTGAAGCATTATCCAAGGATGGATCCTTGTTTGCATTTTGTATTTTAAGGATTCATGGTTTGTAATAAATAACACTCGTCGTACTTCCTTTTTAAACTCATGTGCTTGACATGGTTTGTGTGATGATTTTTAGTTGTGGGAATGGTTTCATTACATCATTAGTGTTTTACATATTATTGCTCAATGCCATGCTTTCAAAAAAATATGTTGTTAAATTTCAAGGGTGTTATAGTTGGTATCAGAGCAATAGGTTGCGAAAACTTAAGACATTGGAAAAGGACACATAGTCCGACATGGGTGCATCGGGCTATGGATATGTTATATTGCATATGATTGCTTGCTTGTGTGTGTATGGCATAAAAGTAGGGCATTGATATTCGATCGTGAATCTTCGACTGTTGTGGATCTTAAAGTGTTTTGGGGTAAGGTCAATGTGTATCTTCTTGAGTTCTAAGTGTGTAATGGTTCGGGTATTCTTGAGTTGATCCTTTGTTGGTTACCATCATATCGATATCGTACCTAGTGCTCTTCTGGTCGATTGTTGTGATTATCCTATTTTGCTCCTAAATATTCGCCATATTTCTTGTCTCCTAGAAAATGGCTGGTCGTCGTGGTGGAAATAGGGGACGTGGTGGTCGCCGTGGGCAACCAATTGCTGACGCCGTTTGTGAGGAAGTCAATGGGCAACAAAGAGAGCAAGCTAATGAGGCTAGAGAGGAAGGGTTTGTTCCTGGAGGTATGGCCAACGCCGGTCAGTTTATTCACGATATTGCTACAGCGATTGTGGCGGCTAGTCGGGATGTTGCAGCAGCTAGGGAACCAGCAGGTACTCGTTTGTCAGACGCTCTTCGTGAATTTCGCCGTATGGATCCTCCAAAATTCAATGGCGAAGTGGATCCGCTAGAGGCCAATTATTGTCTTTCAGAGTTAAGTAAAATATTCGAGATGCTAGAGATCGGCGACAGCAAAATTCGGATTTCACTTGCTTCTTTCCAACTTGTTGGCGAGGCTAGTGAGTGGTGGTCTACGTTGGTAAATGGACTTCGCGATGCTATGCTGGTGCTTGGGCGCGCTAACCCTCAAGGAGTTATCGATCCTTTGGTTGGCATGTCTTGGTTGGATTTTGAAGCTTCTTTTGAAAGGCAATACTTTCCGGAGTCTTTTCGCGATAAGCTACGCGGGCAGTTTGAGAGGCTAGAGCAAGGTTCTATGTCGGTGAATCAATATGCTACAAAGTTTCAGTCTCTGTCAAGGGTTGCCCACGATTGGGTAAATTCGGAAGAAAAGAAGTGCAAGCAGTTCGAGTAAGGTTTGCATCCATCTATTCAGCGCCTCACTGTGGGGCACCGCATTCGTATCTTCTCAGATTTGGTGGAGTGCGCGAGGCTCATTGAGTCTCAATGTGAGCCGGTCAAGGAAGTGAAAGTTTGGGAGCTGAGCGGTCAATATTCTGGTTCGAGCAATTCATCAGGCAGCTTTGGCAAGAAAGGGCGCGTGATCAGTTTCGTTCTCAACAAAGTCAGAAGTCGCAGTCGTAGGGAAATCGTCCAGGGATGTCCAACTAGACAGATGTTGTCTGTCACATTTGCCGCCGTCCAGGTCATGTTCGTGCAGAGTGTTGAGCATCGGGTTGTTTTAATTGTGGCCAACAGGGTCATCTAGCCAGATCTTGTCCAGCGCGTGGGAATAATCGTAGTGAGGCGGGCTCAGTCCAGCAGCCCCGTCCTACTCAACAGCAGAGTCAGCAGCAGCAGCAGTTTCAGTGAGCTCCTGCACAGCCCAGTCAGGGATCCCGATTTGTGAGGAGAGGCCCATCTGGGCCAGGACAGGCTTCAGGTCAGCGTAGCGGAGCAGTTCAGGGTCGGATAACACAGGTCCGAGTCTATGCAGTTCCAGCCGTGGAGAAGCCAGTTGTTTCAGAGGCTCTAGAGAGTTCGGTGGTGCGCGGTATGGTTCTTATTTATTATTCTTGGGCATCTGTTCTTATAGATTCTGGCGCATCACATTCTTTTCTGGCATTTTCTTTTGCATCAACTTTGGGTCTAGAGTTAGAGGTGTTTGATCCTCCACTTGTAGTTGAGTCACCGGTAAGAGGCCGCATACCGTTGAGTTATATTTGTTGTCAGTGCGAGATGACTATTGCAGACCGACGTTTCATGTTTGATTTCATTGTTCTTAATATGGCGGGTTTCGACCTAATATTGGGCATGGATTGGCTATCTTCTCATCATGCCACTATCGATTGCTACCGACGTCGAGTTCTTATTCGTGATGCTGACGGAGAATATTTTTACTTCCATGGAGATCATCGAGAGCCATTGACATCCATTCTTCTTGATCCTACAGAGTCTTCTTCGATTCATTGCATGCTTGATAGTTTAGCTTTGGATGATGATATTGCGGGCCGTGTTGAGTTGCCATTTGTGGTCAGAGATTTTGCGAACGTCTTTCCAGAGGAGTTGTCGGGTTTACCGCCTGTCAGAGATGTTGAGTTTTCCATTGATCTTATTCCGGGTTCCGCACCGATATCTATTCCACCATATCGTTTTGCGCATGCCGAGTTGAGAGAGTTGAAGTCCCAGATCGAGGAGTTGTTTGTGTTGGGTTTTATTCGTCCTAGTTCTTCCCCTTGGGGAGTGCCTGCACTATTCGCCAAAAAGAAAGATGGGACGCTTCGTTTGTGCATCGACTATAGATAGTTGAACCGTGTCACTATCAAAAACCTCTATCCTATGTCGAGAATAGATGATCTTTTCGATTAGTTGACGGGTTCGACTTGTTTTTCCAAAATTGATTTGCGATCTAGTTATCACCAAGTGCTTATTCGTCAGGAAGATATTCCGAAAACTGCTTTCCGTACTCGCTATGGGCATTTCGAGTTCGTGGTTATGCCGTTTGGGCTAACGAATGCACCGACTACTTTTATGGATTTGATGAACCGTATCTTCCGTCCTTATCTTGATCAGTTCGTGGTGGTGTTCGTGGATGACATTTTGGTGTATTCTGCTACTTCCGAGGAGCATGGTGAGCATCTCCGTATTGTTCTTGAGTTATTGAGAGAGCACCGATTATATGCGAAGCTGAGTAAATGCGAGTTTTGGTTGTCCGAGGTTAAGTTCTTGGGTCATGTTGTGTCCCAGGATGGAGTTTCTGTTGATCCTTCAAGGATTGATGACGTTATCTATTGGCCGAGGCCAACGAACGTGTTCGAAGTTCGGAGTTTCTTGGGGCTTGCCGGTTATTACCGTCGATTTGTTCTTGATTTTTCGCACATTGCCGCTCCTATGACTCGTTTGATGAGGAAGGACACCCGTTTTGTTTGGGATGATGCTTGTGAAGCCGCTTTTGAAGAATTGAAGGGCCGTTTGACTTCTTCGCCTACCTTGATCGTGCCGGAAAGGGGAGTTGGTTACTCTGTTTATTGTGATGCGTCGCGCAAAGGCTTGGGTTGTGTCTTGAAGCAAGAAGGTAAAGTGGTCGCTTATGGTTCGAGGCAGCTGAAGACGCATGAAAGAAACTATCCTACACATGATTTGGAGCTTGCCGCTATTATTTTTGCATTGAAGAGTTGGAGAAATTACTTGTACGGCGAAAAATTTGAAGTCTTTTCCAATCATAAAAGTCTCAAGTACCTATTCATGCAAAAAGAATTGAATCTAAGGCAACGCCGATGGATGGAACACCTCGAAGACTATGATTTTGAGCTCCAATATCACTCGGGGAAAGCAAATGTTGTTGTCGATGCTTTGAGCCGTCGTTCATGTCACCTAGCTCACTTGGCCATTCGTGATTGGAAGAATGTTTCGGGCTTGGGAGATTTTGTTTTGCATGCCGAAGATTTCGCAAGTGGTTCTACTTTGTGCAACTTAACCATTCATTCCGATCTATCTCGACGTGTTATTGATGCGCAAACAACCGATGATGATTCATTGAGGCTTCATTCCAGATGTTCGAGTGATGAGGCACGAGTTGGTTGGGCTATTTTCGAGGATGGCAGTGTTCGTTTTAAAGGAAGGCTTCTTGTACCGTTGCAGTGACGACATGAAATTCTTCACGAGTTTCACCATTCACCTTTTTCAGTGCATCCGGGTGGCTACAAGATGTATCATGTTGTTCGTAGACTATTTTGGTGGCCGGGTATGAGGAAGGATATTGCTATGTTCGTGATGAGGTGCTTGACTTGTCAGCAAGTTAAGGCCGAACACCAGACACCAGCGGGTTTGTTGTAGCCGTTGCCAGTGCCAGAATGAAAGTGGGATCATGTCACTATGGACTTCGTTTCGGGTTTGCCGCGTTCGCAGGATGGGAAGGATTCGATTTGGGTCATCAATGATAGGTTGACCAAGTCCGCTCATTTTCTACTGGTTCGTGTATCGCAGTCATTGGACTCTCTAAGTCGTCTTTACATTCTGGAGATCATTCGCCTCCATGGTACGCCATTATCCATCGTATCCGATCGTGATCCACGTTTTACATCTCGTTTCTGGAGGAGCCTACAGAAAGTGTACGGTACCGAGTTGCAGTTCAGTACAGCTTTTCATCCACAAACCGATGGGCAGTCAGAGCTTACTATTCAGACCTTGGAGGACATGCTTCGTGCTTGTGTTTTGGACTACCTTGATAGTTGGTGGATGTGCTTGCGTTGATCGAGTTTTCTTACAACAATAGTTATCATTCTAGTATCGGGATGGCACCGTTTGAATCTTTGTATGGTCGTCCGTGTCGTTCG
>NMUG010009242.1:0-11346 GCA_002855965.1 Monotropa hypopitys
ACATATAGTACTTCTTAAGTAAATTTAACAGACATTGTTCCATCAAGTAAACCATGAGAGTTAAGATTCAAACTAGCTATAGTAACTATTGCAAAATAAGAAAAATGAAATATCCAATGTGAAAACTCTAAAAAGAAAATCAGCAGCAAAATAGATCATAGATATCGCTTTCTTCAGTAAATATCATTTTCAACAGCTAATACCAACCAAACATAACTTCCAACCCCAGCATTATGCATGTCAACTATTACATTTATGCCACCCAAAAGACATAAAATTTCTTTGCAGAGGGATGAAATGGCAAGCATATTATCATGCAGGTGAAACGAAGATCTATATATGCACATACCGTCAACATACCACCAATCCCCATCTTTTCTGTCAGAGCTGACTAGCCTTGCAACAAATGACAGCCCATCATTCCAATTGTCTTTCCCTCCGTGAATCCACAGATCCTTAGCATGAGCAAGAGGGCCTGAGCTCTTGTTATAATACAACCTGACCATATCCCCGTCTTTAAACTCACTAGGAGCTATATACCACACATTGCCAACAAACCTTACAGCCTTTTTCGTCAACTCCTGCAAAATTTCTCTTTTCCTTTGAACCTCTCCTCCAGCCTGTGCTCTATCAGCTTCACTTGCCGTCTTCTCTGCCTCTATTTTTCTTTGTTCTTCTGCTTGTCTTTCCCTTTCAACGTGCTTCTTAGCAAGCTTCTCTAGTTCCCTTCGTTTCTCCTGAATCAATAAATCTTCAAATTCAAATACAGACATTCCACCTTCCACAGTTATACAGAAATCTTTCGTATCATTATTGTCATAAACGTTTTTTCCGCTAAAGAAAACAAAATTTATCTTGTATCCTTCTTTAGGAATGTGAAGATGGAAAGACCACCAATCCCCTTTGAGGTGAGTCTTATTCAACTTTTCAGTAAATGATTTCCACTTCCAGTCGTTAAAAGCTCCCATGATCATCACGTCCAGTTCGTTATTGAGTGTGGAGAGGCCCCTGTTAAGAAACACTTCTATATCTTGATCCGGTTTTACTACCTCTGGATAATGAAACATTTTGATCCCTCGTGAGAATTTCTCCTCAGCAAGCCTCTCCAGCTTCTGCTTATGCCTATTTACTTCCACCTCCAACTTCAATTTCAGGGAAGAAACATCATCATTTTCTTCATTACTAACATTTTCAATTTTTTTGAAATCAACACCCTCATTCTGTACAATTGCAATTGTTTTGTTCGACTCATTGACATCAATGCTTGCATTTTGCTTTACAACTTCGCTCTTAGTAATATCCAGAGTCGTTCCTCCTAAACCAGTTCTATCTACGCCATCCTCAACATTCTTCGCAATTATTTTCAGTTTCTGTGACTTTGTCATGCCATCACTAATTGTACTAGTTCTTCCATTTTCACCCACTTGATTTAATTTTTCAGCTGCAGTTGGTTTTCTATCTGGTACCTCCTCAACTTTCACATCTTCCTCATCTTTCATCACTGGGTGAACTCCAACTATCCCTTCTTTATCAGTATCAACTTTCATTTCAACTATTTTATTGGGGTGGCCAACATAATCACTAGATATGGAACTACTCGAACCTTCTGTCTCTCCATAACTACTTTGATCACGCTTCTTCGTACTTGTCCCCACCTGCATTTTGGGCACTAGTCCCTTAGGACCAGAGACTTTAGGCCTTGAATTCATCTTTTTTCTAGGCTGCCTGTTTGAAAAACCTACATTGAACGCGAAAAAATGGTAAAAGAATCAATTTTAGAATAGTTGATAAGAATATCAAAAATAAAAAATTTCAATTTGTAGTAATTAACCTGCATTTGCAATCACTCCCTGCGAAATCCTGGCCATTGGGAAGTCTTTTTGCCATGAAGAAGACTGTTGCATTCATAACAATGAGCAACCATCATTATACTGATACAGCCTAAAACTATTTGTTTTACAGTGATATGGATATGCCTGAAGTTTAAAACACATTGCACATGCTCAATTAAAAACAGAATCTCCCAATTGATGTTAAAAAATAATTGTTGATGATATCTGCAAAATAAATGTAGAGAAAAATCCTTCAAGTCACGATTTGAAATCGTTTTCCTAAAGACAGTATTCACACCCACTAGAAGAATACAAGGGTAACAACAAATTTGCCTTCAAGATACAATGAAGTTGAACTACAGTTCTTCCATTTGCGTTTGCACTTTAACGAAGACGGATAAGATATCTGGTAAAAATGATGAAATTGAGAACCACTGCTTACTGTTTTCTGCAGCCAACAGTTTGCAGTGTGAATATTTTTGAGAGAGAAGAGAAGAGAATGTTTTCAGAATACCAATCCTGAAGTATAGTATTCTATATATATACCATTCGCACCCCTTCTGAAATGATTCGCACACATTCAATTCTAAGCGTTGGATTAGATCCGTTGGTTTAATCCGAACGGACACATTCTTTCATTCTAAATCATCGCGTCCATACCATTTGATCGTGACCGATCAAGTAGATTGTTGCAATCTCAACCCTGCCAACCAGTGCATCAGTTGGTCTGGGTTGCACCTAATCAGAACAGTCATCTGCCATATGTGTGATATGTGGCAGCCACGTCAGTGACACCTTACTCAAAATTCACAATAAGAAAGAGGTGCCAATTAAGCGCCTTGTGCTGACGTGCTAAGTGCAAAGTGTGTCATCAAAGTGCCACATTGCGCCACAGCCCACTGCCACATAGCCCACTGCTATGCGGGCGCGGGGGTGAGTGTTTAAGGGTGTGAAGCACCGTCTTCGCCGGTATAGTGTAAAGCACCATAGGATTGCATCACACTAGATAATTAAATCTATTACATGTGATAAGTACTATATTAAATACATTTTCATCTTCTCTCATATATTCAATGTGGGACAAACCACAAAAACATTAAACAAAATATTCTTGGAAACTTGGAACTTTTTCACAAAAATCAAAACATTGACTCATTTTGTTTTGAAAAAACACTAACAATCCCCTACCATTTTCAAAATAAGATGAAATGTTCTCGATTCACAAGGCTTATGCATACATAAATAGTGTCTTGTGACTTCAACTATTGAGTTAGTGAGCACATATCAAAGTTAGTCAGGGTTGCATAGAATATGTGTCTTTGAACTAGTAGTCCTCTGTTGATCAGCCGGACATGTGTCACACATAATCCTCCAAGATAACACAGATATCCCAAATGAATGACTCGTGAACTGGCCTTGGGTCATTATCTTGAATTCATAAATGCTATAAGGTCTTGCCCCTTGACTTATAGGAAGCGACACCACCTCCACACTCATATAGGTAGATCGTTATACGTGCTCCTATAACATTAGCACAAAACAATCTATTAAGAACTAAGTAGCTCATCCTCCTTTGTAATAACATTACAGGTATAAAACACTTTACCTTGGAATGAAATACTTGTTAAAGTTTTTCTGACCACGACATATGGTGCAGTTTTTCATTGAACTCAAGAGATTGAGAGTGTCAACCAGTTAAGTTGAGTTTCCACCAGGAGTGATCAAATTAGGTGGGCTGAAGTCTCATTCCTCTTGATGTTTTCAACACCAAATCCGTCACGACCCTCACTCATCCTCTGAGGTCATCGTAACAGATGTCAGGTAATTTATGAATTCACCTAAGGCCGTACTTATTTCTATAATTAAAATTTGCATAATACAAGGAGAGGATAGCACAGCGAAAGTAACATAAGTTCCTCTACAGGTCACAAAAGGAAATATCATACCAAACCCTTATACAAACCATAAAGTAAACGTCTAACCTTTTTAAACAAGTCTCAGAGCCTCTAACTACATTATTACAATAAAACCCATTTACATACTTTATCTTCACACGGGTACAACTCTACGAACTCGCTTCCTTCTACACTGATTCTTCGCTATTATCTAAAAAATATAATTTTCATAAGCTAAATCTCGTATGAGTCGCAAAATAAGGAAATACAAGTTTCTACCATGGAATATGATTCAGCTTTTCAAACAGATACATTGCATATCTAAATTTCAAAATTTTCATAATTTAAAAGGTACATATAATCATAAGCGGAAGAAAATAATTAATCTTGGAAAAATCTTTAGGTTTCCTAATTAATTCTTTAGGTTGTTTACTTAATATTTTTCTTCCCTTGGAACCTCCCTTTGAATCCTTTTTATCCCATAATGATGTAGGACAGAGGCCAGTCCAGTCGGTAGAAGACACGGGTCGAGCTGCCGATCAGAGGACAGAGATTAGCTCAGCCCAAAAAATAGCTCGACCGGCGGCAGATACGAGCCGAGCTTCCGATCAAAAGACAGAGAAGAAGACAAAGCCCGGCTCAGCCAACAGAAGACACGCGTGCTCAACTCAGCACAGAGACCAGCTCAGCTAACAGTCCATCAGAACGTGGGTGATGTCACTGAATATTCTAGAGACCTTTGCCAGAGCCACGTAGGAATTCTGTTAAAGGTTGTTATGATTTGTTATGATTACCTAGGGTTATTTTGGTATAATTGTTCAGGTGCTAGGGTTATATTATGCACCCATCATTGTAAGAACGACAACTTTTGAAAAATATAACAATTGATTGAGCTTTGTCTCTCTATCAGAGGTGGATTCATCTTGTCGTTGGTGGATTCCGACGACCTCTACCGGATTACGTGTTAATCTGTTCCGCATTCCTACGATTCTACGGTGTTGGATCGGCCACCCCCCTTTCCTCACACCTTGCATTGCATCAGTTGGTATCAGAGCCTACTTCCAATGGACGGTGCTCCGGAAGATCGATTAGCAACGGTGGGAGATCTGAGAATTGTTCAACAGGAAATGCGTGAACTGTGTGCTCTGGTTGAATGCCTCACCGGCGAATTCGCTCATATTCGAGTCCATCAAGAACAGGGCCAGGTTTTCCCTGACCGTGTGGGCCAGAATGGTATGCAAGCTGGAGTTCCGCACAGAGTTCATCATCAACGTCTCCTATCTGAAGCCCTCACGGACTCTGACAGTGATGTCGATGAAAGAATTATGAACCATGGAGACCAAGGAAGGCCGAGTGAAAACAGAGACTACCGGGTGAAGGTGGAGCTACCTTCCTTCAACGGTCAATTGGATATAGAAGGTTTCTTAGATTTCGATTTCAGAGGTCAAACGCTTCTTTGATTATATAGACATTGAGGAAGAGAAGAAGGTCAAACTCGTGGCCTACCGACTAAAAAATCGAGCATCGGCCTGGTAGGATCAGTTGTAGATGTCCAGGACACGGCAGAACAAGAATCCCATTCGCTCATGGTCGAGGATGAAGAAGCTACTGAAACAACGATTCTTACCAGCCAACTATGACAAGTTATTGTTGCAACAATACCAAAACTGGTGACAAGGAGCCCGGTCGGTCAAGGGGTATGTAGAGGAGTTCTACAGGTTGTCATCTCGCAACAACCTGGTAGAGACTGACAACCAACAGGTCGCCAGGTTCAACAATGGCATTCGTATAGCTATTCAAGATAGGGTGATGTTACAAACAACATTTACCCTCAATGAGGCTGTTGAACTAGTCTTAAGAGTTGAGGCACAGATGGACAGGACTATTGCGGGAGCCCAAAGGTTTGGCCGAACGGCTATTGGAGGTCAGCCGATGAGCGAAAGAAAAGACGTGTCAGTCTATCCAGGAGGACCGTCGACCAACAATGGGACGAACATTGGAAGCTCCACTACCAATTTCCAGGGCCGACCAATTACAATTGACAAGCAGCCAGCTAGACCCTAGAAGACAACCAACCCCAGCCCTTATACCCCGTCAAGCCTACCAGTCAAGTGCTCCAGATGTGGGGAACCAGGTCATCGCTCCAACAATTGTCCAAACCGACGAGTTGCCAACCTGGCCTTGCAAGAAAATAAAGATCCGGTGGAAGAGTAGTTCCTGGACTTCCAAGATGAAGAAGTGGTGGAGGCCGATGAAGGAGTTGTTCTTGTCGTCCGACGACTGTTATACTCTCCTAGGATGGAAACAAGAACTCAACGACGTAAAATCTTCAAGACAAGGTGCACGGTGAGCCAGAGGTTATGTGAACTGATCATAAACAGAGTGAGCACAGACAACATAGTTTCTCGTACAATGGTGGACAAACTTCAGTTGAAAACGGAACCTCATCCAAATCCCTACAAAATAGGATGGATCAATGACGTGGGAGACGTTAAAGTGATCAAGAGGTGTAAGATCCAATTCTCCATTGGCCAAAAGTACAAAGAGGAGGTGATGTGTGATGTCATAGACATGTCGGCTTGCCATATGCTCTTGGGTCGACCATGGCAATTCGATGTCGGTTCTGTTCACAATGGCCGATTTAACGCTTACACTTTTGTGCATAATGGAACCAAGATTACCTTAGTCCCTATGGGAGGAGGTCAAAAGCCAAGGGAGCCCACGCTGGCCAACAAAACTCTTTTGGTTGTACCAAACCTAGGAAAGGAGGAGCTGGAGTCAGAGGAAGTTCTTGTGCTAGTGGTGAAGGGAGCAGGACCACAGCCGACCAGCATTCCAACCGAGTTGAAAGCTACCATAGAAGAGTTCGGTCCAATCATGTCGGCAGAACTAACTGCCTCCCGAATGAGAAATACAGCACCGGATTGACTTGGTTCTGGAATCTCGTCTGCCGAACCTTCCTCATTACAAAATGAGTCCAAAGGAGCGTGCTATACTGCAGGACCAGATCAGTGACCTGCTGAAGAAGGGGTTTCTCAAAGAGAGCTTAAGTCCTTGTGCGGTTCCAGTCTTATTGACCCTGAAGAAAGATGGGAATTGGATAATGTGTGTTAATAGCTGGGCCGTCAACAAGATTACCGTCAAGTATCGTTTCCCAATCCTCAAACTGGAAGACATGCTAGACTAGCCGGCATGAGCGTCCATCTTTTCAAAGTTAGACCTCAAGAGCGGCTATTATCAAATCCGGATTCGTCCAGGAGATGAATGGAAGACGACTTTCAAAACCAAGGACGGCTTATACGAGTGGCTTGTTATGCCATTCAGCCTTTCCAATGCTCTCGGAACTTCCATGAGATTAATGGCACAAGTACTTTGCCCACTCATTGATTCATGTGTTGTGGTATATTTTGATGACATCCTGATCTACAATCAAAACTGACAAGAGCACTACCATCACATGAGAGAGGCCTTGGTCTTCTAAGAGACAACAACCTCCATATAAATCTTAAGAAATGTAGTTTCATGACAGCCTTGTATTCTTGGGTTTTGTGGTGAACTCCGACGGGTTGAGTGTTGACCAGGAGAAGGTAAGGGCCATATACGATTGGCCGACACCCATGTCGGCTCATGATGTAAGAAGCTTTCATGGGTTGGCCACATTCTATAAAAGATTTATCAAGGACTTCAGAAGTATAGCAGCTCCCTTTACAGAGTGCTTAAAGAAGAAGAAGTTCGTCTGGTCGGTTGAAGCCGAGCAGAGCTTTAACCTCTTCAAGGAAAAATTGTCTTCAGGCCCAATCTTAAGATTGTCCAATTTCCGCAAACTATTCGAAGTCCATATGAACGCCGGCTATATGGGGATGGGAGCTGTCTTATCAAATGAGAGCCGACCAGTAGCCTACTACAGCGAGAAACTGAGTGATGCAAGGAAGCATCAGAATGTTTATGAATTAGAACTGTATGATGTGACCCAAGCACTGAGGGTTTGGGAACGCTACCTCATCCATCAAGAGTTCGTGATGCACACCGACAATAAGGCTTTGGAATTCTTGAATAATCCGGCCACCATCAATAGGAAGCATGCCAGGTGGATAGCCAAGTTCACTCTCAAACATACCTCGAGGACCTCAAATCGTGTAGCTGATGCGATGAGCCAAAGGATTTCCTTGCTTGCAGTTGCACGAGCCGAGGTGGTGGGTTTTGATTTCCTCAAAGAGTTGTACGCCGAAGATGAAGATTTATAGGATGTTTGGGCGTCTGGTTAGTCTAAATAAGTCGGCCCAAATGGTTTCCTCATTCATGATGGATACATGTTCCGAAAGAACCAACTTTGTATACCCCGGTCTTCGCTACGGGAACTTCTCATCCATGAGGTACATAGGGAGGCCTAGGAGGTCATGTCGGATGAGATAAGACTGTTCAGCAGATGGAAGAAAGGTACCACTGGCCACAACTCAAACGTGACATCGGACGACTAGTCCAGAAATGCTACACTTGCCAATCGGCCAAGGGACAGACAAAGAATACAGGGTTTTATACACTCTTGTCGGTACCTGAAGCGCTCCAGGAAGACCTATCTATGGATTTCATTTTGGGATTACCAGGAATCCAGAGGGCAGCCGATTCAATTATGGTGGTGGTAGATCAATTTTCAAAAATGACCCATTTTGCGGCTTTCAGAAAAAACACATGACGCATCCAACATCGCCAATCTATTCTTTCAGAGAAATCGTTCGGCTGTATGGTGTGCCAAAAATAGTCACGTCCGATAGTGATAGCAAGTTTTTGAGTCATTTTTGGAGGACATTATGGGTCAGGTTTGAGACGAACTTACGGTTCAGCAGCACTTTCCATCCACAGACTGACGGTCAGACGGAGGTGGTCAATTGCACACTAGGGAATATGCTTCGCTGCCTAGCAGGAGACAAGCCTAAGAAGTGGGACTCTCAATTACCACAGGCTGAGTTTGCCTTCAACAACACGGTGAACAGATCCACAGGTCGAACACCATTCCAGATTGTCTACTGCTATGTGCCCACTCACACTCAAGATCCGGTACCCTTACCACATCTGCCAGGAGCAAGTCGAGCTGCTGAGCAGAAAGTCAAGGAAGTGGTTCAAGTACTCCATAACACCAAGGCAAGGTCGGAAGAATCAAATGCCAAATACAAAGCAAGGACTGACAAGCACAGACGACAGAAGGTGTTCAGAAAAGGCGACCTAGTCATGGTGCATCTCTAGAAGGATAGATTCCTAGTCGGCACGTACACCAAATTGAAGATGAGAAGAGTTTGCCCCTGCCGAATTCTGAGCAGAATCAATGACAATGCATACAAGGTCGGACTACTACGACTTAAACAACTCCAATACGTTCAACGTCGGAGATCTAGTCAAATACTACCCTCAGGAAGATCAGTCTTTAGAAGACTCGAGGATGAGTTCTCTTCAAGTGGAGGAGCCTGATGTAGGACAGAGGCCTGCTCAGTCGGTAGAAGACACGGGCCGAGTTGTCGATCAAAGGATAGAGACCACCAGCTCATCCAAAAGAACAGCTCGAACGGCGGCAGATACGAGCCGAGCTTCTAATTAGAAGACAAAGAAGAAGACAGAGCCCAGCTCAGCCAGTAGAAGACACGCGTGCTCAGCTAACACTCCGTCAGAACATGGGTGACGTCACTGAATATTCTAGAGACACTTGTCAGAGCCACGTAGGAATTCTGTTAGAGGTTGTTATGATTTGTTATGATTACCTAGGGTTATTTTGGTATTTTTGTTCAGGTGTTAGGATTATATAATGCACCCATCATTGTAAGAACGACAACTTTTGAAAAATTTAACATTTAATTGAGCTTTGTCTCTCTACCAGAGGTGGATTCCTCTTCTCGTTGCTAGATTCCGGCGACCTCTACCGGATTATGTGTTAATCCGTTCCCCTGCCCTGCGATTCTACGGTGTTAGATCGTCCGCCCCCCTTTCCTCACGCCTTGCGCTGCATCACATAATTATGCTGAATTAGACTTTCTTTGTCACACTCTAGAAATTATAAAATATTATTTTGAAAATTATATAATTTATTTTAGAATTTACTTGAGTTTTGGGGATTATATTGAGGATTATTTCTCAATTTATAAATTTTATTAAAATTTTAAATCCCCTCCTCCCCATTTCGATATAGGCCTCTGTCTATCCCTTTCCCATTCTTGTATACGAAATGGACATGAAGCCCATTTCCCTCCGTAAACCCATATATCGAAATAGGGCTTGCCCCTTGAATTCTATATTTCGATATGGCCCTCCTTGAGAGCCATCGAGAATGGTTGTATTTCGATATTGCATATCGAAATACAAGTCTATTGCCTTCCCTTGTTTGTTCTGCATATCGATATGCAGATGGGGAGAATCCGATTGCATTTCGATATGCAAGGGTTGCATATCGAAATGTATAGCCTAGTGTGGAGATCAGATAGGTCGTATATCGATATGCAGGGTGTGTGCATATCGATATAGGGTGTGTTGAGGGAGTGTCCAGTGAGGTTGTATATCGATATACAAGGCTAGTACATATCGATATACAGTGCATTTGGGGCTTGCACAGTGTGCGTGTATTTCGATATATGCCTTGGGCATATATCGAAATACAGTATTTCGGGTGAAGTTTGGGTATTTTAGTGGGGGCTATTTTAGTCGTTTTGCCACACGTATATATATGTATGTGACTGAGAAAGTGTGCCCTATTTATCATTTTCGGACTCCCTCCCCTCAGACCAGCCGTAAGCCTCTCTCTCTCTTATCTATCCCGATTTCTTTCCCTCCTCTCTCTTCTCTCACACTTTTGACCTCCTTGCTTAGGGCTTTTGGAGGTTTGCTCTTTATTAACATTGACAAGCATTGCAATGGCTTCGTTGTGGTGTGCTTGGATCGTCCATCCGTGAAGGATCTCTCACCTAGAGATTTCGGGTTTTCATCTAAAACGTGGGTAATTCTTTCTATTGCTTCGTATGTGCGTGTGTAGTGTCTTCCCCCTTGTTTCCCTTCCTCTAGGCCTTTCTACAGTTGTATTTGTCTATGGGTTGTGTTGGCCTTGATTTGGGAAGACCTTGGGTGTCGTATAGTTTGTATGATAGGCTCAAGTGCCCGTGTTCTTGGCCTTCAAAGTTATGAAGGCCAAGTATTAATTTTACTAGTCTTGTGGAAATGTTAGGAGTTGGAACTTGAGGCTTTAGGCATGATGGTTGTCTTGTGGGTTCATGGGGTGGCCTTGGAAATCCAATGGCCACCACATGTTCGATAAAATGTCCATGGTGTAAATTGAAGTGTTTCGTGGAACCTTCATGTCTTGTTGGGGTCGTTAGGATTAGTGTAGGATCCTAGACTCCTTTGTGTCTCAAATAATTTGGTGTAAGGCCTTTTGTCGGCTTGAGTCATTTTGAGGAAATCATTGGTGTGCCATGTTTGGCCTGGAACCTTATGGTTCTTGGGTGAATGCGATTGGGCTTTGGCATGGTGTGCCCCTTTGAGGATTAATAATCCAATGTCCTAATATGGTGATCAAATCACTTAAAGAATTGACTTAATAAATTCAATACATGCAAATATGGTAATATACTCCAAGAGAGTAT
>NMUG010009243.1:0-11346 GCA_002855965.1 Monotropa hypopitys
ACTTTGCTGTTTTTGGACTACATGTGGGGAGAGGCACAACCTCTTCGATACTTGTTTTGTTGATGTATTATGTTAATCACTTTTCTATAAGGATTGTAAATCTAATACTCCTGGATATTGTTGCCTTCTTTGTGTTGTAGCATTTTATCCAGGCAAGGAGGCTTAGCGGGTTCATGGCTAGTTTTTCAGGACTCTTTAAAGCAGGAGTCATATCTCTCAGTTCTTTCAGTTCTTAGTACTTTGGTTGATGAAGACTTATGCTAGTATCATTTATTTTCCACTGCGTATTTTACTAAAGAAAAAGGAAAAAAATTATGGTGTTTTAAAAAATAAGGATGAATATCCTCTGTAACACCCCTCAATTTTAATAAAAACATTTCAAGTACCTTTTTTTGAAACCATACATCTAAAAAGGAGGGTTTTAATCATTGTTATCCATCACAATCAGTAGAACATTCATTACATTACAAATGATACAAAAAGAGAGGGAGAATATACGTCTACTGAAGTTGTTACAATTCATCAACTGAAGGAAAAAGGGAAAAGGAGGTACAAAAGCTACCTACTACAACTATAAAGAAAGCACGACTACAACAGTACTACAACTTGAGAACTGAACTGAAGCACCAAGTATAAAGAGAGCCAAGGCCGTAGCTCCAAAGGAACCAGCTGCTAGCACAAGCTCCAAGTCCCCCTGCAAGAGAGAACCCGCAGTACGATCCTGGAAAAGAGAGAGAAAAGAAGGTCTGAGCATTCCACGGCTCAGCAGAAAAACTATTAACTACTACCAAGTGCACACACGAGAATGTGTGCCTAAGTGTCCTCACAAGGATAGAGGGATAGGAGAACCCAAGGCATAGAAGTACACTCAACCACCAAAACAACAAGGTAACCCAACACTCTCACTCGTGGTAGTAAGTGCAAACCAAAAGGTACTCAACCCCACGTACAACCAGTGAAACCACTAGCAAAATCTCCAAAGATAACCCGAACACAACCACTACCTCACTACCAACACCACTCCTATCTCGTTATTGTTATAGATTCCGGTGTTGTTCATCTTGGAGATATATTTAAATTTAAGAGGTATATTTTCCATTATTCTCTTATTAACAACAATTGTCTCCACTTGTCGAAACAAGGGATTCCAAGCCATCCATTCCGACATTACCCACATCGTCGACTATGTGAGTCCCGTACTAAAAGGTCGCACTAGGTCCTACCTACCACACACAAGGGCTAGGTCACGGTACACCGCAAAGGTCCATATCCGTCAGTCCCCCTTGGCGACACAAAGGAGACACGCAGGACAACAACGAACCCGAAACTGCACTTCCTACTTGGCGGCTCAAGGGAATGCTCCTGGGCATCACACACGAAATCATCCAAGTAGGGCAAACTCCTTCCTAAACTCGGGGTCGTACGCGGGTAGGGCAAACTCCTTTCTAAACCCGGGCGAGTACCATCAATCACACAAAGTCCTACCCACCACACACAAGGGCTAGGTCATGGGACATAATTCACAATCAAATATCAATCTCAAGGGTTGGGGCAAACTCCTTCCCAATCCCTTGAATGGTACCCCCTTACGACATCGAACCACAACACTCCTCACATGTTCATTTGTGTTTCATTAGGTTGAATTTAAGTGAATGATTCGAGATTGCCAAGGAGTGTTCCTCGTGGGATCTATCTCCGTATTGGCCGTTCATTAAGTTCGTTGCGTTCATTATTAGGATTCCCATTAAATTTACAAGGTTCCTCAACCAAGGGCAACCTACCATCAAGTCAAAGACTCAGCACAACAACATTCAAGGGGAAACCCAACGACGCCCAACATCACAATATCCGCATTCACCCAATTTATAACTATCAAGACCGAAGGACGATTTAAGGATTTATACTTACTCAAGGGGATTCTAGTTACCAACCAAGCAACCACCAGAATTCCAATTCGACCCAATCATCTCACATTTCCTCAAAACCAATCCAAAGCTCATTCGAGCATTTCATAAAAAAACCTAACGACCATCGACTCCCAAGGCATCTAAATAACCCAACGATTACTTTACGATACCCAAGAAAATCATAATCGATCCTACAACTACAATTGAACCCAATTCAAGTCACCTCAAGTATGATAAACTCAATTTCTATGGTATGTGGAATCAAACAAGATACGCGATATGGGTTATGAAATTGAAGGGAATCAATGACGAATAAGAATACTATAGACATCCACGTACGCACACAAGATAGGAGTTAAGAGTTTACCCACCGGAGAGTCGCCGGAAAAGTTGCCAGAGAAGTCACCGGAAAAACCTCCATGGCCGGAGTACACCAAGCTCACTATTGCGAAGCTCTCGAGGTGCTCTACAATGTTTCCAAATACCAAAACCTTAGACAAGCAACCAATAATCATGTAATGAACAGAGAGGAAGTAGATCTAGGTTTTGGAGAGAGGGGAGAACTTACCGCCAATGGATGATCCATGGCCATGGATGTGTAGAGGAGGAGGAGGAGAGCAACATTCCTTCTTTGATTTTGTTGAGATCCACCATGGATCTCCATGGATTCAAGAGAGAAGGTAGAAGGAGGAGAGGGAGTCTAGGGCTTCAAAATGGGGGAGAAGACCCCATATTCTCGGACCCAATGACTTATATAGGACCCACATATGAAAGGACAAGTTTGCCCTTCAAAACATAAAATCGCGCAAAAAAAAATACACGTCACGACCGGTCTAAGGATTTCCCCGACCGGTCTCGATCCCACTGTTGAGTCCCGACCGGTCTAAGATTTGGCCCGACCGGTGAAAAAATGCACAGACTTGAAACGTTGATTTTTTCGAGAGTTTTTTGATCCTAACTTCTTCATCCGGACTCAGATTGAGACGATTCAAGTTGCATTAGATTCGTAATCGAATTCTCTACGACTTTCATGAATGAAGAATTTTGATTTGAAGAATGGATCAAGTCGATGGATTTTAAACGCGATTAAAGATTTTCGATTTATTAAACGATAGAAATTAATTAAAATTTCCGGAGTGTGACATCCCCTTTGCTAGAAATTGATGTGTCGCGATTCGTAGCCGGATTTCTATATTTTTCTATTAATCCGGGATGGGTCGTAACATGACCGATACACGTAAAATCCCCGACTGGTCGCGGTTCTTCAGCAGATTTTGGAAATTCTATTTTTTCTTCTTCCCGACCGATCGACGTAGCCAGTGCAGACCGGTCGCGCTTCATCCGAGAGCCCAACTTTTGGTCCTGACCGGTCGACCATTTTGCCCCGACCGGTCGACGCGTGTATTTTCGCAGATTTTCTGCTGGTTTAGTGAGGGGCATTGTGCGGATTTCCTAGGGGTTATATATACCCTATACACTACGAAAACCTACCATTTTTACAGATTGTACTCTCTCTACCTCCATCAAACCCTATCTCTCTCAATCTCAATCTTCTCTCTAAAATATACCCATGTTCAAGTGGGTTTTGAAGATTTTACTCTTCATTAACCTTGAAGAGGATTCTGAGGGCTATGCCTTGGTGACCATTATTCGCGGAGGTGTGTAGGACATCGATTCAAGGGTTGTGAACATCTTCTTCCTAAGGTAGGGATTTCTAAGCTTATGTATTCATATATCTTTGGGTTACACCCAAAATCCTTGATTTTGTGTAAGTAGGAATGATGTGTGTTGCTGGGTTTTGGTAGAAAATCAATTGAGTATTCTTACCTTGTCTAGGGAAGTCTTTGAGCATGTATCTAGGTTCTCTCATATGTCAATTTGTCAATTTTATGGACTTAATCAAAAAGCCCCAAATGTTGAAAACCCCTAATTTTGACTTGTCATGAAATTTTGAGGAAAATGTGATTGGAACCTAGATATGTCTAATTGAGCACAAATCACTTATTTTGACACGTTGGACCTATATGGGAAATTCACATCTAGGCCTTTGGCCCTTACTTTATACGAGGAATTAAATGTGCAATGTGACAATTGAGTTGGCTATTGATTCGGATGGTATACCTTGGGTGGCTAGTGCGAGCACCCACGATAATGCGCATTGAAGGGTTAACTGGCCCTTCTCAGTGGGCTGGGGAATCACTAGGAAATTTATATTTAGAGGTTGACGAGCCCCTAACACGGAACTAGCCTTGTAACTCATGACAATTGGTGATAATCCTCATTTGATAAGAAGTGGAATTTATGATATCAAATCAAATACAAGTATGTGGGAAGCCTTGGAATAATAACAATATGCCTTTCACTTGGTAGTTCACACTTTGATATTTTACTTAACTCACATGCATGCATCCTTGCTACTTTTGTGTATCACAATCATATGAATCATTTGTTTGGATTTTCCTACTAGGCGTGGCCTAACCCTCTTCTTTTTAGGGAAAGAGCCGATGGCATAGCTTGGTGGAATTCAAGCATTTTTGGGAGAGCCTTGGAGCACTTGTCCAACTTATGGACTTGGATCTTAGTTTTTTTTTTATTTTTCATGTGTTGTAATAATTAACACCCGACTTATTCTCTTTTAAACTCATGTGATGTGTGATGTGGATCATGTACTATTTTATGGGGATGGATCATTATGCTCTTAGACTTTTAATGTATGCTCTCTTATCGTCTTTTCAAAAAAAAAAAATGGTTTAAATTTTCAAGGGTGTTACACCCTATTTGGCCTTGTAATAGAGTAGGATGTTTTTCTAAAACTTAAACTTGATACTTCTCTCCCTCTACTACTCTATGGTTTAATGTTGCACTTTTAAATTCATATCATGCCTAGATTTTCTTACCATTGTGGATGGGTTTTATTATGGAAATTAGTTATCTTTTATTTATGAAATTTAAAAAAAAAGGTTTGGAAATCCGGGGTGTGACAATCCAAGAATCAACATTGGTCTAGTGGTCCCTTGATGTGTTTTATTGTGGATGGCCCAATTGTCCAATGTCTAATTGTATGTTTGGGTCTTTTGCTCTATTGCTATTCTTTTCTGGGTAGATCTAAGGGTTTAGTTTGTTTTGTTAAGGCATTTGGTTCTACTTAGCTGTACGCAGATGTTGTGAGGGGTGGTGGTGGAGGTGTCGTTATTGCTTTTGCTGGTTTCAGAACCGAATATGCATACCCAACCTAGAAGAACTCAAGCGGAAGATCATGAATGAAAGGCACAAGTCAAAGTTTGCGATTCACCCCGGAAGATCAAAGATGTACCAAGACCTCAAGAAGTCATACTGGTGGATGGGCATGAAGCAGGATATAGCCAACTACATCGACTGATGCCTCGAATGTCAGCAAGTCAAAGTAGTACATCAGAAACCAGCAGGACTACTTCAACCTCTACCGATCTCTAAATGGAAATGGGAAGATATCACAATAGACTACGTCGTAGGACTCCCTCGAACCGTCAAAGGCAAGAACGCGATATGGGTAACAATTGACCGCCTAACCAAATCAGCTCACTTCATCCCGATCAAGAACACGTATTCAATGGACCAAATGGCAGTAACCTACCTATGAGAGATCATCTGATTGCACGGTACGCCTGTTTTAATTACATCTGATAGAGACCCCAGATTTGTGTCTAGATTTTGGAAGTCGCTTCAGAAAGCAATGGGAACAACCTTGAACTTCAGCACCACCTTTCATCCTCAAACCGACGACCAATCAGAAAGGACGATTCAAACATTAGAAGACCTTCTTCGAGCATGCACTTTGGAATTCCAGGGAAGCTGGGAAGAACATCTACCATTAGCAAAGTTCACCTACAACAACAGCTACCAAGAAAGCATCCAGATGTCACCGTTCGAAGCATTATACGACAGGAAATGCAGATCACCAGCATGTTGGATGGAAGTTAGAGAAGACGCACCCACAGGACCAAAAATTGTGCAGAAAACCACCGAGAAGATAAAGCCTATCCAGTACAAATTAAATATAGCCCAGGATCGACAAAAAAGCTACGCTGATGCAACACGAAGGGAGCTAGAATTTCAAGAAGGAGACAAGGTGTTCTTGAAGGTATCACCTATGAAGGGCGTCGTCAGATTCGGAAAGAGAGGAAAGCTCAACCCCCGCTACATCGGACCTTTCAAGATCCTTGAGAGGATCGGACCAATCGTCTACCAATTAGCACTCACTCCAGAGCTAGCCAATGTCCACAATGTATTTCATATATATATATGCTTCAAAAGTATGTGTCAGACCCTACGCACATTCTAGTTCAACCAACCGTCGAGATCGAAATAAACCTAGCATATGAAGAGATACCTGTTCAAATCATGGATCGGCAAGAAAAGCATCTCAGAAACAAAGTCATTTCACTCATCAAAGTTTGGTGGGAGAACCAATCAGGAAATGAAGCCACATGGGAGAAAGAGAGCGATATACGTCTAAAATATCCGCGACTATTTGACTAAGGTATAGAATCTATCCCTTCATTTCTAAGGTTATCCATTTTAAGTTTGAGAGACCAAACTTCTTAAGGTGGGGAGGATGTGAGGCCCCGACCCGAATAAATGAATTAAATAAGTTTATTTTGTTCTCTAGAATTTTTAAGATTTCATTTAAAGCTAAATAGAAATAATAAAGTTAGATCCATGTTCAATGAAAATATATAAGGCTTGAAATGGGCTGAGATCCCAAGAATATGAAAAAGAAGAATTAGAAAGAGCTGTGGAGCCCAGCCCAAAGCTGTCCGAAACCCCCAGATCGGATCAGCCCATGTCGGACCAGCCCAGATCGGCCCAGCCGACCAGCCCAGCCCAAACCCGTGCTACGAAACCGGCTGTGCAGCAGTCTGCCAGATGTCAGGGCCACACCCCATCTAGACTGACTTGCCACCTGGCTTGATGGGACAACACGTCACAGGTTGTCCTGGGTTGCAGTCTGTCAGGTCAGGTGCTCAGACCTGACCCAGATGGGACAGTACCCTGAGCTGTTTGGCCAGGTTAAGTAAGGGTCCAATTAGCAATTAATGCTCCAAACTACCCCCCAGCTCCTCCCGACCCCTATATAAGCATTCCATTTCCAAGAATTGAAGTCCCACACCAGACTTTCCTCCCAAACATTCATTCTAGAGAGAGAAAGTTGTCTTCCGGACTCTCCATTATTCGGACGACCTCCCTGTTCTTAGCCGACCAGTCCTTACTCCTCAAACACTTCAAAAAGGCCTTCGGATCAATGTTCCACCTATGTATGGACCAGCACTCCCGGACAACCCTCAGCTCGGCAAGACCCTTTGCCACATCAGGAGCCATTCAGGTATATTCCAAGTCCTTCAGTTTGTTAGCTTTTCCTTATGTTTTTGCTCAGCAAGTCCATTAAAGGACTTAGCCACACTTTAATCAGTTCGGCAGACTACCCTTAGCTCTTCTGGAGTACTCAACCTTATCATTTTAGTTCGGCACTAAGCCAAATAGGTCCGAATTATTCCTTGGACTCTCCGGCTGAACTTACCTTAGCTCAGCACATTTGCTGGACCACCACAGTACTTTACTTGTTCCTTATTATGCACTGTCGACCTCCCATATGCCGGAGCTCTACTGCTCGGCAGAATGGATGGTCCGCCATTTTCTATACTTGCCTATTTCAGCTCGGCTTTGCACCATTTTGTTCGGACGATTAGTCCATTGAGCTTGTACTTACCTTGTTAACCTTTTCGACCTATCAGAACTCCCAAAGGCAATGTTCCCGAGCTCCCAATATTCGACAGTAGCCTTACGGGTTGCTCAGTAGAACGGTAATTAGTTATCTGACCATTTTAGCTCGGACGAGTCTCGACTTGCTCAGCAACCATCCCGGAAACCATTAATCTAGTCTTGTGACCCATTTTGACCAGTCGTTAGCCCGAACCAAATAATCCCTGCACTGCCTTAGCTCGACAGCCCATCTGGCTGTTCGGCAGACTTACTACTCAGCCAACTCTTAGCTCGGCAGGAGTCTTTATCTTGGCAAACGTTTAGCTCAGCACTCTACCGACCCGACAGCGTTCTTCTCGACCATCTCTTAGCTCGGCAGAATCTTTAGACCGATAGCCCTCTACTCAGATGCTTGGCAAATCAGAAAGTGTGCTTAAGTATATACCCTTAGCTCGGAAATGGGACCCTTCGGTCCAGAATGACCCCGGACCAACATTAATTAATTTCCCGAACTAGGCCAATCGGCCATTGTCCTCCGGACAGAAGGCCTTCAGCCAGTAGCTCGGCTAGCCGACCAGTGGCAATTCGGCCATGTCTGGTCCAACAAGCTCAGCTCAGCAAAACAGTACAAAATAGTGGTAGTTTGCAATAAAGCTTAGAAATGATGTTTTTGGCAGATTTGAGGATTTAAAGTAAAAGGAATGATCATTCCAAGGATTAAGGTGAATCTCTATATACCTTTGTTACTCGTACGGCTTTTTAAACATGCTAATCATTTGCAAATGTACTATTTATGCTATTGAGCATTCACTCTACTACATTGTCTCTTCACAAAAAGGAAAATGGTATGTACTCTCTTTTATTACTATGGATTAGGAAAACAGGAAAGATATTTTATGATTGAACGGCATGAACGGTGACACGGTAGCTCGCCATCAGGGGTAGAGTCAGAAACCAACGAGGAAGGGGAAATAAGGGATCAATAGCTAGATTGATCACAGTGATATCACGACTCTACATTTATACTATCTGGGATAGCTCCCCGGGAATTACTGGTACCGTGAAGAGCAGCATGATAAAATCATGTCAGAATATCGAAATGAATGTGGAAATGAACATACAAACAAAAGTAAGCTATGTGCTGAAGGACATTGAGAAGGCCATAGGCTTGACTTGGCAAATCATATACAGTTACAGGTTTTTGGGCTAATAAGCCTTCATATATTATGTTCAAAAGGAAATAAAGATGGTTTTGATAACATGTTGTTTATCCATAGAAACTTGTAGCCTTGGTATATCCTGATTCACTTTAGCTTTATGCTTATGCGTTTTCTAAAACTCTTTTCAGGTATCGAGGAGGATTAGCTTGGAGCATAGTCTTATTATTGCATCCCTTTTATTATATCTCGCTTTTGATGTATCTCCCTTTTGTTGTAGAGGCAATCTATGAGCCTCCTTTTTGTATTATTGCAAGATCATTAATGAAATCATCACACTAGGTTTTGTTCAGCACTTCCGCTATCATATTGTTGTGAAATCCCTAAATTCGTTATTAGTAGGCCTTTGCGAGATTGCTCGTTGGCCAATCATGGACCCCGTTTAGGGTTGGGTCGTGACAATAAACATACTTTGGACCACAAACGTATAAATAATAATGCTCTTGTAAATTTTATAATTTTTCCATACAGTCTCCCTCTTATAAGACAATCATACAATATATCTCCCCCCTTAATATAGCTTCTCTTTTAAGCATACAAACTCTCCCCCTTTGGTCCAGAGAAAGACAAAAGCAAAAAAAAGGATCGAGACCAAGAACTAGACAAAAAAACTAAGAGCACTCCCCCTAAACCAATGCACCATCTCAACATACCATGTCATGCACAAGCAAAAAAGCAACTGTAACACCCCAGAATTTTGTATTATGTTTCCGGAATAACTACTACCAAAGACAAGTTATTTTATATTGAAAATTTTGGAGGGGAATGAATTCTAGATTAGTGGAGATCGATATTGGGGAGTCTTCAATGATATATCGATGTTCGGGTTGATTATGTAGCGTTTTGGAGACGTTTGCATCATAAAGGATTATTTGTGCAAGGAAATGATTTCATTATAGGTCCATTTCGACACCTAAATGTTTTAAAAATAAAAATATTTTCTTCATGAACATTGTAGATAATTGAATTGTGGAAATAGCCCAATTTGAATCAACTCAATCGGAGTTCGGACGAAGAAGTTATGGCTTATTCTTTGGACATGTTAAAAATATGTTTATGTGAAATGTAGGCAAAATGAAGTGGAACTGGTTCAACCATTTCGGGTACCGATTCTGGACTACTCTAATGGAGTTTTTTGTCAGCAGTTGAACCGGTACAACCATTTCTGGTACCGATTCTGGAGGGGCCTGGACAGTTTTGACTAGTTCTGATATATTACGTTTTAAACACACCTTACTCACTTAAAACTCGACTTTCACTCTCTAAAAACACCTAAAATCATCTATCTACTCTCTACCAAGACACCTCTCTCCTATCCCTTCTCTCTTCCAAATCTCTCAAACCATCAAGAATCCGGGAAAGTCCTCTTCATTAACGAATTAGATCATCTCTTCCTCTAAGCTCTCATCCCCATTTCGGATTCACTGTTGAAGAACCGTCATCTAGAATGTGTCAAGCTTCTCCATTGAGGTAGGATCTTCTATCACATTGTTATATGTGGTTGTGCTAGACTTTCATATTCCTTGAATCTTTTGTTTAGTGAATGAGATTTAAGGGTTCTATTTCAAAAATTGGATTTTTGACCATATTGAATCAAATGTCTTGAACTTTCTTGGTTTAAATATGTTGAAGTTGGTTATTAGTGATTTCATTCTCCTTCAAAATCATCATATTTACCTTTCAATTTGAGAAAAATCCCATATCTTGTAAAACCCTAGATTTTTGGTCAAACGTGAAATTTGGGACTTTTGTGTCCAAATATCAATTGAAATTATACCGAGTGTGAAATCGTAAAATTGGAGTAGAGAATTGCATCTTGATGCATAGAGTCATATTGCTCATATAAAACACTTGAGGTTGACTTAACCATGGTTAGAAGGGTGTTTCCCTAACCCATTGATTGTAAAATTAGTATCATCATCAATATTATAAAATCGATATTTGGGTTTTTGGCCATAAATCGATATCTTATGCAATCCAGAATACCGACAACAAGGATTTGACCAAGAAATCGGTAGCCGGGATATCCATGATTCTGGTATCCGGGTTAACCATAAAATTGGTAGCAGGGAAAAAAAATCTAGGGAAATCATTTGGGTTACCGATAACCCGAAATTCGTGGTTGCCGATAACCAGTGCTTTGGTTGAGTAATATTTTTTAAAGGAAACTTATAAAATTAATAAATATCAGTAAAAAAATAATAAAAGGGAATTTTTAGGGATTAAATTTACTAAATCTATGAGCAAATCATAAAAATGCCAGCGTTCTTATAGCTTGTGATTTATTATTGCTAGGGTCATTAAAGCTTGCGACAACCCCTTAGAAGAATAAGAAGCTTGGTTTATCCATACCTTCAAGTAGGTGAATACACTCTTGAAACTTTGTAAATTTGACTAAAGTTATGATATATTTCCTATAGTAAAGAGGTATTTCGAAAGAGATTGAAAATGAGAAAGATTGTGGTTTGTATGGTTTTTACAAA
>NMUG010009244.1:0-11345 GCA_002855965.1 Monotropa hypopitys
TTACCTCAATTTGTTTTGATTCACGGAACCGGTCCAATCATTCCAAAGCCGCCGCAACATCACTCTGATCGGTCAAACCCATCCTCACACAACTACTGCAAACATACACCAAATATTGCTAAATATATGCTCGCAAACATACAAACTCGCACACGCTCACATATAGCCATCGCACAGCCGGAAATCGCATACACTCACACGAATACAGAAACCGAATAAATACATCATGTATACCTCACAATCGATTCGAAGAACTGTTGACGCGAAACACCAACCGCCACTGGAATCCACTGTCAAAAAACCCACGCAACCCAAATCTGCCTCTGTACAGCCACCAATCACCGCCACACCTCAACCTTGAATAACCACACACAGCACACCACCTCGTACACCACACGTCGTTCTCCTGACCGCCACACGCCTACCGTCATCCACCACCGCTGCCTTACGCCGCCGCTTGCGTCGTTCACCGCCGTTACACAGCTGAACGCCACCATCATGCTCGCCGCCCCTCTTCCTTCTCCGACGATCTCCTTCATTGCTATGTCTCTCTCTCTCTCCCTCCCTCTGCGTTGTCGGTGCAGGCGCCCCCTCCCTGATCCCCTCTCTCTCTCGCTCCCCGTCTCTTCTCTTCCCCCATCCCCCCCGATTTTCTGTAAACCCTTCCCCCCTGCCGACTCAATCGCGAACCCCCCCTGTTACAGTATTTCATTAGAGAATAGGGGGGCTGCCTCTCCCGTAACTTCCTCTTTTTTTATTTTTTTACATAATTACCTTTTCTTTCTTTTTAACTACAATTAGGCCCCTAAAAATTTACATTTATTATAAACTCTTTATTCTTATTTTAGAATTTCAATCTCGCCCATATAATTTTTAATCGCTCTACTAATTATTTAATTATCTTTAAAAAATTTATTTACCAATAATAATTTTTTATCAATGCTAATTGTTTTAATTAACACAAGTTTAAGATGCAGGTCTCACAAATCAGGTGTCACGTGATTACAACAAACAGATTCAAAAACCAAGATGAATTACCTGAGGTGACTGATATAGCAGTTGAGGGTGAATTACAAGATTGAGCAAGGACTTGTTTGACAATTTGCTCTATGTTAGAAGCGAAGAATGTTTCAGTAGAAATAGTGGAGGATGAATCTCGAATGGTAGTAGCAACGGATCTGGGAGGAGTACCATGAGATATGTATCGTTGAGAGTTCTTGTTGGGGTTATGGAAACAATCACACTGAAGATGATCGGGGGCTTGCTTCTGACAAAATTGGCAATCCCGAACAGCGCAATCTAATAGAATGTGTCATGAGTTTTTACAATAATTGCAAAAGTTTTGGTAAGAATCGGATGAGTAACCATTGTTGATGCGTTGAGGTCCCCTAGGAGTAGCACGGACAACATCATTAGAAGCAAGGTTCGTTTTGCGAGGAGCAAGGCGAGTTTCTTCTGAGAGAAGCTCAATAATAGCTTGATCGAGTGTAGGTAAAGGGTTGCGATGAAAGAGAGATGCACGAACGTGCTCAAAGTCATTAGTGAGAGCCATGAGAAAAAGAACCAAGTATTGACGATCTCGATAGTTAGAGAATTTTTCAGCATTGGTGGAATTTGAAAATTCAGGTTCGGATGGAGCAAGTTGATCTTAAACATAATACATCTCAAATAGGAAATTGTTGATGGATTGTCCAGGTTGCATACGATGCAGAGTGCCCATGAGTTGGTATTCATGAGACAGATCAACATCGTTGTATCGTTTTTCCAGAAAGTCCCAAAGAGACTTAGCAGTCTCGAATCTACCAAATTCGAGGTTGATGGAGCAAACACAAGTGTTGCGGATCCAAGCGATGATCTGGTGATTTTTTCTATCCCATTCCTCAAGACGGTCAATGTATTCGGCATTGTCTTCTCCGACGCATTTTTCTGGTTCGATGATATCACCAGTGACGTAGCGCCAAAGACTTCTGCCCTTAAGAAAGTTGGACATAGCCTGAGCCCAAATAGTATAATTGGGTCCTTCCATAGTGATGACAATGGATTGTGAAGCCTAAAAACGCTTTATGGTGTAAGAAGCAATTGAAGGAGATGGATTTGAAGTGACAGAGTTTTGACTAAACAAATGTCAAAACAATAGAGAATGATACTGGATTGGTGAAGGAAAAAAATGACTTGAGTCTCATTAAGATGGAACTAAGCTATCTAATGGAGCGATGACTAAGACAACGATAGCTTGAGTGGTGGCGGCTATAGAGAGGATACCACAAAAAATCTTTCCGATGTGAATGATCCACTAATAGTGGCAATCCCAAAACATACTCAACTCTTGATGAACTAGGGTTATACAAGTAGTATTTCTGATGTGAAAGATCCACTAATAGTGGCAGTCACAGAGCATACTTAACTATTGATAGACCAAGGATGACTAAAACAATAATGACTCTAATATCATGCAAAAGAAAAGAGAGTAAGTGAGACAATACAAAGAGAATAAGAATTGTATTGAATGATGTGTTTTGTTTACAAGTATGATATCATATTTATACACTTAGCCTAAGAGTATGTTTCCCAATCTTTCCAATGTGGGACAAGTGTATAAAACACAATGTCCACTAATATGCACAATATACACTAACAAAAAGGAAACAAAATCATGCCAAAAGAAGCGGCATTAAGGAAAAGAAAATCTAGAACATTAGAATTTTTCATAAAGAAGAAAATCCTAAGTAAAATGAAAGTCTAAAGTATTAAAGTTTCCATAAAGTAGAAAATCCTAATTATAGTTTCCATAATAAAAGATCATGATCAATGATTCTTCCTTAATTTGTGTGTCTAATCTTTCTAAAAAAATTATTGGCGCTTTGTTTTACATCACCATATCTAATGAAGGACCTCATGTTCACCTCCTGAACTTAGAGGAGGAAAGTAAAGAGCTTAGTACAACACGTATCCAACTCCTCCTAAACATAGAAGTCAAAGAAATCCACATATATGTAATATATGTTATATATACATACATGTATATATATTACCCAAACATGACCTTTGATCACAAAAGCGCTGAGTGCGTCGCCGCACCACCACCACCTTCCTTGGTATCACCACCTTCGATAACCCCTACACTGCCACCTTCAGGGGCGGACCTACTAAGGGGGAGGGTGTCAAATGACATCCCCGACTTCGCGATTTTTTAAATAATCTTTGTTTTTCTTGGCCCATAAAAAATCAAATTCGTTGATAAAATTTTAATTATTATTTTAAGTTATCCTTTTGGATATATTAAAATGTTTCATCCATTTTATTTTCAAAGTTAGGCCTAAAATTTCTAAATAAAAACATAATGTATGGATGAAATACTTAAATATATCCGAATGAACTAATTTTTTATATTGTAAAATTTATCAACCAATCAGGTTTTCCATGCAGGCCCCGGAGCAGTGACACCCCTGGAATTAGGGACGGTCACCCAGGGTGTCATAGGAATCCATAGGGATGACTAAACCTTCAACCCCCCATCCACCCACCCACCCACTCACCACATAGGGATGACAATTGGATCTGAATCCGATAGATACCCGGCCGATCCGAACCGATCGGGACGGGTTTTATCCATAGTTGCAGGTTTGGATCAAGTTTTTTGAAAACCCAACGAGTTCCGGACCGGACAATGGTTGAAATTTTCGGCCCGAATCCCGACCCGAATCCGAACCGAGTTTATAATATTTAAAATATTAGGATCCAGTCAAGAGGGCCCTGATTTTATAAAATAAGGAGATTTGATTTCCCGATCAAAATTTCATGATCCGAACCGTTTAATGTCTTTAAAACGTGTTTTTAAGTGTATCTGCGAGGAAGCGCTAAAACAATGCTCGGGAAGGGCTTGATCTGAGCATTTTTTCATAAAACTGTTTATCTATGGTGTGTATAAAAACTGCTCGAATAATGCCCTTCCCGAACATTTTTTGACAATTTCTCGCGGAAACCCTTAAAAACACGTTTTAAAGACGTTGAACGGTTCAGATCATAAAAATTTGTTTGGAAAACTGGACCTATGGGGACCCTCCGTATTTTATAGCCTGTGCCGATGACACGGAGCGTCAGGTGATGAGCGTCAATGGCATTGTTCCGTGCCTTCGTAAAAAACCTTAATTTTCCTCATTGATTTCAAATTGGATTTCATTTCAGAAATGAGAGATCGATTCAAATGAAAGTATTGAGTCTTGATGCATAGAAGAGGAAGAGGCATTCACCATTGTATACATTATTATCACAGCCACCCTGGGTCTATTTCGTGTGTGTAATTTTCTGGGCAGTAGTTTGATGTGTTGTGCGTGTTGGTTGTGACATTTTTGGGTAGTACATTGCTAACTAAATTCTGGACAGTAGTTTGCTGTGTTGGTTGTGTCATTTTCTAGTCAAATGGAAACTACTGTTGCAATCCATATTTCGTGTGTCTAAAGTACTCCTCGAAACTATGAGATTTTGATTGTGATAACCCATGCAAACATGCCGATGGCACAATCAGAATAAGCATACGCGTGTATACAACTTGAATACCGAAGATATCAAGAATAAGGAAGCAAACATGATTGATCTATACATGACTGAACGAAACAAAAATCTAATTCAATTTATAAGATTTAAAGGGAATAACTATTGATTACCCACATTATTGTCTAACATATGAACACAAAATCAGCGGCATGGACCATTGTCATCTCGTTTGCAGGACCGGACCCAATTTATGATTTAACAAACAGTTGGTGAGTACCAAAACATGGAACCATTTTTTCAGTTTCAAAAATAATCAAGTAAACTATATATGCAAAAATGGAAGACCAAAAAAATGAAAACATAATCGAAAATTCACTGTATTCACTGTACGACAAAATTAGGTGAAGTCGATTTCAGAACTGGTTGAACCCATGATAGTTTTTTGACTTCAAATGCCGTTGCAAAAACAGCCAAACCCCATTGCAAAAATAAAAAAAAATGTTAAGAAATGTGTTGAAGCCCTCGAATGTTTGTGAAATACAAACCCAGTTTTGAAAGTTGAGATACATACCCATTTTTGACATGCATTTCTGGATTCGAAAAAAGGAAAAAAAGAAAAACACAAAACCCATATGTACGTGAGAGACAAATGTACGTGTGAGAGAGAGAGGGGGCAGTCAGCTCAGAGAGAAGTCAACGACGGAGTGGTGGTCGGTGATGTTGGTCTGGACAGAGTGGTGGTCGGCGATGGCGGTGCGACGCTGGTGGTGGTCGCCTGAGCGTAGGTCGTCGTCGAGCAAGTTCGAGACGACGTATACCTTTACCCTCTCACCGACGTTTACCTTTCGCCAACGTCGTCGCCGCGGTTGGCGACTTTGAGAGCAACGGTGATGAGGAGATCTGAGGAACGGTCTGAACGACTGTAGCGGCGATGGAGTGGATGAGGAGATCTGAGGAGATCTGTGGAACGGTGAGGGTTTTCTGCGTGTTCTCTCTGTTTGAAAGGTATATTGTGAAGGGGTGAAAGGTATATTGTGAAGGGGTGAAAGGTATATTGTGAAGGGGTAAAGGTCGTGGGGATATGGAACGGAAAAGACAGGGTGTGATGGATTGGGAAGACAAATGATTCGTGAATTGTTTTTTAAAAATGTTCACGCGTATTGGGACTGAACGGAGTGCAATATCAAGGGTCTGTCGTATAGAAGGGCCTGGCGTGTAAGTATTCAGTGTATATTTGCATAGGATTTGGAATGTGTGAGTTTCGTTATTGCTGTTGGATCACAATATATATTAATCTCATCCGTTAAATGTATTGTACAGATTTTGTGTGCTTAAGGGATCAAATCTGAAACGTTTCTTACCCATTCAAATATGTGTGATGTGGATGTGATGTGGCACTTACATGTATGACTGAGACACTTATAAGATATGACTTGGACAAAGAGCTAAAATGTATAATATATATATATATTTAATTTTTTAAAATTTACATTAAAAATTTTGAATTCGGATCGGGTATGGATCAGGTTTTGGGTTTTTTGGATATTTTTTTTGGATCGGTGAAAACCCGATCCGATCCGAGCCCCGTGGGTGCAGGTTCGGTTCACAAATAAAAACCCGAACGGGTTTCGAATCGGATTCGGGTATAGAATAATATTTCGGGGTTGGAGTGGGTTTAGGGAAAACCCGACCCGACCTGTTGCCATCCCTACCCACATCCTCACCCCCACCAAAGTCACGGGGTTCCACGTCAATTGGCGTTCTCTTAACAAGTGATTCCACACTCCCAGGATTCTCTCCCTACCTCCTTGCTTATTGTTCCACCATCAATCTTCTTCATGCTAAGAATCTTACTGCCCATAGCCTACATTCACACCATGCAGTAAACATTACGACACATACACAAAAGATGGGCAAATTGAAATACAACCAAGACTACTTACTCGTTTCTTTGTCACAGCCAAAGGAAGTTGCACAGCCTTCCACTTAGAATGAGCCGGACCACCTACCATCACTAACCGATGCGAACTTCGAAGAATTCTCCTACTAGAAGGGCCAGAGATTGGTTGGGCACGACCAACAGCTAACCTTTGATCTATATCTTTTTTGGCAAACATGAAAATAGGACCTCGACTGTCTGAAGTCTTCTTCTTCGTGGAAACCAAACACAACTTGGGCTCAGTCTCATATATGTCTATCACCCTCAAAGCACCCTCTGCCTCAATCACATAATCACGAAAATCATTCAAACACTTACCCCCAAATAACCTCCACTCCGAAATCCAACATATCGTCCGGACCTCCGAAGGAACAATGGTCAATTGAAAACGGGATAATTCATTCACCACACTGTGGCATACAAATCTCTTCATAGCATCAAAAGCATTACCAGATGCACCTGGCGAACGTGGAACCCCTAACCGAAACTCAGTTGGCATATTTAGCAAGGTTGAAGACACCATCCAGGAAGCAAGTAAGAGAACCAGGAATAGCACAGAGGGCAAGGATGATGCCACCTTCGTCCAACATTCCTTCAGCAGAACTAAAACGCTCAAGCTCCTTGGAGTATAAAGTGCAAGGGATAATACCAACCATCGCATTAATGTAAGGACACCACACATATTCAACCTCAACATCAATAACGGAAGCTAACGCGCCGGCAAACACTTTCCCAGATCACCATCAGAAGGTTCTTGGTAACAAATAGGCAAAAGGGATTGCATTGGGGTATTGCTTGTAGAAGAAAATTTGAAGGAAGGAGTTGACACATACGAGGGAATGTCATATCTACCCATGGATCATTCATATTGTTCCTTCAACAAATCCAACGTTCGAAGCAAATTCCCAATGGCCAAAGGCATGCTATTTCCGATCGCAAGTGTCGCCACAAGAGGAAAGGCGGCTACGTTGATACTGTTTAACGGTGGTCCCTCCAAAATACAACGAGAAAGCCAACAAGGAAAACACTCAGATAACACTCATCCTGTAGCCTAGACCCACCACTCCCATGCCTTTTGTCCCATTCATTCAGCCAACCCCCAAACGTATTTTTGGGTTGTCCCTCCACTTATTGCCAACATCTTTCCCATCCACCCATTGTGTAAGCCTCCATCGGTACTCACCTTCGCTTTATGAAGAACAACTTCAATCCTTTTTTGATTTTCAGAAAGAACAAAATTTACCAGATTGACCATGCCAGATGCTGAAAGCTGAAAGCTGAAAAATGACTGCAATATCTTCTACAGTTGAACCGATCTCACCAAACCTAGCAATGAAGGTATGAGTTTCCGTACTCCAACGAGAAATTATGGTGTTCAGCCAACCATTATTACGAGGGATACACAGGTTTTAAGTACTTTTTTGATGTCTTCAAAATCTTCAAGTACTCAAACCTTTTCATAATTATCTTCCACCTAAAAATCGAAATGAACACCAGACAAGAAGTTGCTCTCATATGAAGGAAATGCATATGTAAACTCACCCCATTCGATACAAAATTGCAATGCCGACTGGGGAGGAACAAGTTTAACCTCCTTAACAGTTGCTTCGACATCTAACGTTGGTCGATCAACCGCAGGGTGTCGAACAACAAAGTTAGCAATCCGAAAATGCATCCTCAGCCAACCATGGAGCCCAGTACCATTCAAAAGCATCATGAACCTCAGGTGGTGATTCTTTGTGTGGCGCTTTCAAAGGACCCTATCCAGTACTCACCCTAGCATGAAAACTAGGCACCGGAACCTTCAAAGATCGCCCATCTCTCGCATCGATCACTCCAAATGACATGTTTTCTCTTTATGGGAAAACTTTTAACGAAGTCGTCAGAAGAATGACGAACCCCTTTACACGTACTCAATGCCCATTTGGAAGGAGAAATCCCTTTAGAAGAAGTGGAGGAAGCTCCAATGCGATGTTGCATAGTCGTCGTCAGAAAAAGAGGTGGACCCAACAAATCTTAAAGAAAAATTTGGGAAATGAATTTTTGAAGGAGTTAGAAGCTTCTGAAGGAAAGAAAAACGGTAGATATAGAGAAGGATGAGAAATTATGCTCCGGTCCTTATTTATAGAAGGAAGGCAGAAGGTCATGTCATTACGAATGTCGAAGCATGACTCGATGTGACGTTTTGTACTGGAAGTGCTCTGGAAATATGCCAGGCATGACAAACAAGTCAGTTGACTAGGCATGACAACGTTTGACAAAGCCCTTGGCGGCAGGACCAAGGGATCTTTGACCTTCGGAAAATTGAATGGCTGATCTTTAGGAAACAAATGCGGGTCCTGTAATGAAATGACATCCCTTTCAAAAATAACTTTATTGACGCCCAAGGCAACATGGAAACCCATCAGACGAAGCCTCCGAGGATCTAAAACCTCAAGGGGATTGTTACAAGAGCCTTCAACAATAAAAGGGGACTCTCCAAAGATTATTATGCTCATGTGCCTTTATTGACACTTGAGGGTACATGCGCAGAGGGACTAATGTGCGTACATAGAATCAGCTCCACCACGTGTCATTGTCACATGTCCGCTTGGCTGAATTTCATCCTATGGTGCTCTGCCACATGTCTATGCTTGGCAACTGTCTAATGAAGGACCTCGTGCAAGTCTTGTGAGGTGGAACGTGACCCAAACAATCATAACCCACTTGAAGCAAAAACCTTCTGAAGGACTTTGAGAGCATGCCATGCTCAGTTCCTTGGCTAAGGAACTGACTCCATGATTTGACTTCATGATCATGGCCTTCACCCATGATCTCAATACCTTTGCTAAGGCACCTTCAATGTCAAGCGCCCTCTACAACGATGACTGTCCTTCAGTTTTTAGACCGTAGGATTCCATTGAAGGACATATCATTCTTGAAGACAACACCAAAACTTGTGCTGGGATTGAAGGGGGATCGTATAACTGAGGCTTGAGCTCAATGGTTCCTCAGAAGGTCCCAAATCCCTTTAGGGTTTGGACCTAAGACTAGTTTCAAGAAAGGGAAAACCCATTGGACCAAGGGACATTTCTAGGCCTTTGTATCATTCCTACCTCTTACCTTGACCTTTTGACAATCTCGGACATCGTACTGATCCATCTAGCCTCTGACATCAATACACTCTCCAAGGTCCCATGATATAGAGCCATATGTATCATGGACCTTTGCCCCATACATCTCATAGGTCAAACCTTTCATTCTGTCAACCACTTAAGACGTCACCCCTATCCTTCAGGACTGAGCCTCAGCCCAAATGTTGTAGCTGTCATAAGAGGTTGACCCCAGAGGTTTGACCTATGTCCTCATAGGCCTACAACCTTGAGAGACGACTGACCACTCAGGGATAGACTGTTACACTCCATAAATTTTAACGCGATTGTTAACCGTTTTAGAAATTATATTGTTTAGAATTTCGGCTTAAATTGTTCCTTGGGTATAAAATATATCCGTTCTATCGTATCGAGTGTGAATATGTCGTTTGGAAATTTCTTTGAACCTATTCTTATCGTTTTGGTGCGTCTTGGGGTGGCCCGGGAGGGCCTTGGCATTTTATTTTTCTTCATGTTCAAGTTTGCATCGGTGCAGGTTCTTGTTGCACCGGTGCATGATGTTTTCAGGGTGTTGCATCGGTGCAACACCAATGCTGGTAGCTCCTGTTGGTTTTGGAAACCAGCTGCATCGGTGCAGACTCTTGGTGCACCGGTGCAGGTCCCTTTGCATCGGTGCACAACCGATGCAGGATGCCTCTGATCTGTTTTGGATAAGGGTTGCATCGGTGCAGCAAATGCTTGTACCGGTGCAGGTCTGTCGTTTGTCCTAGTTTGGGAGAGGTTGCACCGATGTAGGTTTTAGGTGCACCAGTGCAACTGCTGTTTGGACAGTTTCATTAAGAGCAACTGTCTTTTCACTAGGGGCCCTATATATATCTTTGGCCCGACTTTTGGGGTCTTCTTCCCCATTTTGAAGCCCTAATTCTATCTCTCTACCTCCATCTCCCCCCTTCCTCTCCCTTCTCTCCTCCATCCCTCTCAATCCATGAAGAATTGAAGAAAACGCGAAGTTCTAACGTCGTAGATCGTCTCGCCCTCTCCGCGTTGATGTCCTTGGATCATCCTCGATCGGTAAGTTTTTCCCCTCCTCCCAATACTCTCTCTCTCTCTCCGTTTCATGGAGTTAGGTTGCTAATTCAATGTTTTGGTCTTAGTGAACGTCGTAGAGAATTGCGAGAGCTTCGCGGTGGCGAGCTTGGTTCTCCGGCGACCATGTAGGTTTTCTGGAGACTTTTCCGGCGAGCGTCACCGGAGCTCCGGCCAAGGTAGAGTTTTTCTATCCCTTTCGTTTGTCATCTTGGTTTTCTTACTTCCCCCTTGCGTAGTTTAAATAAATTCTGTCAATTTGTGTGTTTTCGCAAAATCGTCATTTATGGGTCGTTACACACTTCAATTGGTCGCGTAGGGATGTCGTCTAGGGTACCTATGAACTCCCTAGGATGTCAATTGTTCGGTTATGAGTTCGATTTCGAAAAGCCCCAATTTTGGAAAACCACGCGTCGTCGATTTTGAAATTTATTTGGGAAAAAATGTTGATTTGGGGTCTCGTGGGAAATTGGTGGGTTGAAATCATGTTGTGACACGTTTTGTGGAAAATCGAACAAATGGAAGGTTTTGTGAACGAACGACATGTTTTGTGAATAAACGGAAATGTTTTGGAAATAATGGCAGGAAGTCACATTGTGAGTCTAAGGGTCGACTAGGAGGTTGTTTACCCTAGGTCGTACGGAATAAATGATAGAAATGATTAAATGTGACACTTGACTCTATACGAGGAAATAAAAGAGTTGGCTTGACATGCGGATAGCTGGAAATTGTAC
>NMUG010009245.1:0-11345 GCA_002855965.1 Monotropa hypopitys
ACCACTGTGTCATTTGCCTTTACTTCTTTACTTTACTTGCCCTTACTTATTGAGCAAATTAAATCATTTTCACTCTACTATTCAAAGTGCTTGGAACTCAAAGATCCAAGTCTCTTTATTAATCTAGTTACTTAGAACCACTTGAAAACCGGAAACCTCGACCTCTTGGGACTATTCTCCCAAGAACCCGAGGTGTAACGAAAGGGATTCATTTGGTGCTTTGATTAGATTGATATTTGAACTTGTAATATTCATCACACTTCGAATAGTTAAGTCTTCTGCACTAATTTGCCTAAAATTGTCTTAACTTGGAAAGAAATTTTTATTTGGGCATTTTAGTTAATAAACCAGTTCACCCCCCTCTTGGTTGTCCATTGCATCGAGTACATAGGGACCAACATAATCAATTAGATTAATTTAATTATTTAATCAATCATGAGCTTAATAACAAGATGAATTATTCATATAGAATAATTAACAATTAAATCATTACATAAAATGATAATTCAAGAATAATCATTGATATATTAAATTATGTAAATATTAATAAATCGATTAAAATTATCATCAAAATATAAAGGGACAACAATCTCCCCTTTTTTGATGATGACACACATAATTTAATTTTAATAAACTATACTATGCTCCCCTGAATTTATGTGAGAGATTGAAAAATTGAAAAATTAAACAATCACAAATTCTGCATAAGCATACGTGGAATTTTCTCCCCCTGTGACATGATCAAAAAAAATTCATAACACAGAAATTTTATTTCATAACTGACAAGGTCATATCACATAAGATTGAAAACATAGATAGAAACTGAAATTAAAACTTAGACATACTAAAACATCATAATCATAAAAAGATCAACATAGGATCTAACTACTCATCATGATCATCATCTTCCTCACGCGGCTATGGAATAGGATCTGCATAGGGATTCACGTAAGGAGGATATGGAATGAAGTTAGGATCACATAGTTGCTGATACATTTGATAATAATTTTGTTGTTGAGAAAGATAATTAAACTGAGCCCATTGTTCTTCATGAAAAGATTTAAAAGAGAAAGCATATTTGACTGATTAGTGCTGAGACTCCATTGTTGCTCAAGCTTGGAGCTTGAGTTCGAAGTCTCAAACGTGCCCGGATCAAGGAGTGCGAAGGAGAAACCTCGCTCCTAGCGGCCAGATCTACGCATGAGGTACAGTTGTTTTTTCATCCTTCGAAGTTTTGAAGTTAGGATTTTTATGAAGGAGCTCGGATGGAGTTTTATCAAGAAGGAAGGTTGCTCCCCTTGAAGAAAGCTTTCCGGCAACCTAGATATCAATGTCACCTTCTCAAAGTCTCGGGTAAGTCAATCTTTGATAGTGCGTCTCTCATATTGGTCCCTTGGAGACTTGTATTCTCACCGTTGCGATCCTTCCGTTGGTGTGCATAGGTCCATTGGTGTGATGGAGATTTTCCGGCGATTGCTCTGGCGAACTTTTCCGGCGACATTTCTGGTGGGTAACTTCTAAATCCTACTTTGTGTGCGTAGTCGTACTTTATTCCATCTCATGTCTCGTTGATTCATCGATTATTGACTTGTTAGACATATTTGGGTTACTCCCCCATTTGATTCAATTCAACTATCGGGTGTCGGTTAAATGGGTGTCATAGAATTGTGATTTGGTGTCTTGCGATCAATCTTGAGTAAGTTCGTAAAATTAACCCTTGGAGTGAGTCTAGGCACCTTGGAAACCTTTACCCGCTATGTGTTCGATAAAATGTCTAAGTGAATGGAATTTGCGAAATTGTGGGCTCTATTGTGTTTAATTGAGTCTTGAGGCATAGAGAGATTTGTGGGATTTAGAATTGGGGTTGTTGTGTTGAAATAAGCTAAGACTTGGGATTTTGGTGAAGTGTAGCATGAGTTGAGTGTCTTACGAACAATTAGTGTGAATTGGGATTCTATTGGATGCTTGAACGGGTTGCATTACAAAACATAGTCGGTTGGGATGTGTTGACTTGGGATGGTGTTAATGAAGTTATGATGGTCTTGCATGTCAGTTGAAACCCTTGGGTAATGAAATGTGGAACTTGTGAAATACAATGTGGTCTCACCTTGGTACGATTGTGATTGTCATTGCGGTGATCTTGTGGTTTGGAGTGACTTTCCTTGGTAAGGGCGTGGGACCCTTCGGGAACTTGATCTAGCCTTGGGCTTACTTTACCGGAATAATGGTAATGATGTTGGCTTTACCCAAGCATGATATGAATGAAATGAATGCAATGCATAACCAATACGGGGATGGATCCTACGAGGACCACCCTTGGACAATCCTGAATCTTACACGTGAATATAATCAAATGGAACTTTGATACATGACATGTGCTGGCATGCGAGGATCTATCTCGGGTATGTGAGGTATTTGCCCCAACCCTTATATTTTTGACATGCCTTTGGGCAATGCACTGGACTGAGAGGTTACATGCCCCAGGGTGCGGATTTGAGATAGTATCCATCCGGGTTAGAAGGGTTTGCCCTATCCCGCGGTATTGCCCATTAAACAACTTTGACATGACGAACGATGTGACGATACGGCTTACTAGCTTTGGCTAGGGATTTTCCGATAGAGTTACTATGATATGGATACGGGAATGGACTTCTGATGGAATTCCCGGGATAGTCGCGCCATCTATGACATTGTGCACAATGGGGGTAACTTGAGCCCTCCCAACGTTACTTGGGGAAAGAAGGTAGGAATTAGGTTAGTTAGTCGGCCAAATACTACCCTCTTCCCTCTATCGAGGTTACTTGACACACTTGGAACAGACTTATGATGGGGTTCCAAGGGACACTTACGAAATGATTGAATAACGTTTGGAACGGACTTATGACAGGGTTCCAATGGACGCTTGTGATGCGAATGAACGACATACGGAGTGGACTTATGATGGGACTCCAATGCTTATCTATTGATGAAATGAATGTAAAGACTTGGAACGAACTTAAGACGGGATTCCAAGGAAGTTGACTTATAAAATCCATGAAAAGAGTACTATGCAGTTCCAATATCCTTCCAAGATAAATCAACACCAAATCCACAATATTTGTACTTATCAAGGGAAATGAATCGGTTAGATTGGTGGAGATTCACGGTATCCTTTGGACAGTGTTTGGTGGTGTCTTCGGGTGTGGTTATGGTAGAATGATTTCTCCAAAATGATATTTATGATTAGGGTTGTGTATTGGTGTTGTCTATCGAAGAGATTCTTAGTCACACCTGTAGTGCGTGCGTGTGTTCACCTCACTATTGGCTTTGCTGTTACTTGGGCTTACACTTAGGGTTGTACGATCTTATGCATGCCTTGTAGTCTTTAGCTGTTACCGTCACTGAGCCGTGGTATGCTCAGACCCTCTTTTTTTTTCTAGTCTGTGTTGCAGGACTAGCTGGTTTTGGAGTGGAGTCAGCTACTAGATTTCTTGAGTTAGGCAGGGCAGTTCCAGCTGAGCTTGGTTCAATGTCTTTGCTGTGGGTTGTTCCTTTACTTCTATATTGTAGTTTCAGTTTCTGTTCAGTACTTCACTTTGTAGTTCTACACTATTGTAGCCAGGTACGACATTTGTAGTCTTCCGCTTTTCTTTGATATTGTACCATCTGTATCATGACATGTAATGAAAATAGAATGGAATGTGTAGATACTACAAGTATTATTTCCCCTACTTTCAATTAAAGTGTTTAAAAAAATGGTTGAAAATTCGGGGCATGACAACTTGGTATCAGAGCTTTCGGTTCGAATACCTTGGAACCGTGAGAAAACACTTAGTCTTCATGGGTTCTCTTGGTCATTATAATATCTCTTGGTTGTTTCCGAGTGTTTGGATGCACTCTTGTCTCTTGGTTCTGTTTTGAAATGATTCTTTGCTTGTTTGCCTCCTTTCGCGGACGTCGAGTCTCTCCGTCCCCTGAAAGTTGGGTGTTAGACTTGATGGCAAGTTTGGTTGCCTTCCCGTCGTGGTGTGCATTGGTATCTCTCCTCTTGGCATCTTTGAGGCACCTTTTATGGTTATCATGCGGTCGTGGTCTCCTCTAGGATCGCTAGGGTCGAGTTCGTGTCCAGTGATAGACTGAGATTTTCTGGGAATATTCGAGATGGTTGTTGTGATTTCTCTTTTGCTTGTTGCTTCTACGATGAAACTTGGGTTTTGTTGGCACTTGGTGGTAGAACTCGTGGTAACGTTGGTCTCGAGTGGTGGTTGATAGTGCCTTGTAGAGCTCCTTGAGGATAAGTGGCTTGGTCGTTGTCCCTCAGTAAGGCGAGTTTCGGAAAAGTTTTTGAGGAATTGGCTTTGCGGTGTGTAGGAATCTGTGTTTCCTCTTTTGTCTTCGTGAGATCCTTACGAATTGGTTGTGATATTCTGGTTTTTTCCTTTAAGGGGTATGACCTATCGGTCATTTGCATCATCGCGAGATTGAGTTGCGTACTCTTGTTGAGAAGGTAAAGCTTTTCTATCACCATTGTTCATTAGTGAGCGGGTGTAAGTGCGATGGTGACGTATCATTCCTGTTCTGACGATTATCTTGCATTAGTTAGAGTCGACTAATAGTGTGAAGTTCGTCTTGGATGCCCTTGTTTGACGCTTGGATGGGTTGTCTGCGTGGCGATCAGACATTTGTGGAAGTTTTCGGCTCTTCTAATGTCCACTTGGACCCCTGTTGGTGATTCCGACCAGTTGTAACTTGTGTCCTAGTGCCTTGGAAAGATTTTCTTGTTCGGTTTCTCATTTGGCTCTGTAGCATGTAACATGCATTAGGAACTACTGGCGCTAGTTTCCCCTTATCGATTAGTTGAGTTTCTATCTCGTGTTACCTCGCTCGTTGTTGTCTTATAGTCAGTTCTTGTGCGGCGCCATACTGTCAGTGCGGCACCTCTAGTGCTCGGTTCAGTAGGTGATGGCAAGTCCCGCTCTTGTGTTCTGTGATGTCTCGTTGTGCGCGGCTAGACGTTGGCTCGGTTACATCTTTGTCCGGCCATGACTTACCGCGGCTATGCTCCTTAGGACAACTGTTTAGTTCGGCAATAACCCTATGCAGTAGTGTTCCATTCTGTGGTGCTGTGCGGTCGTAGATTCTTTCGCTCGGCTCTTGCTAGATAATTTGTGCAGCGCTTTTGATAGCCACACCTTGGCTTGTTGAGGTGGCGGTGTTCCTGAAGTTGCGAGCATGGTTCTTTCCTCTATCGGTTGGTAGGATATCAGTTATGTCTTTCTTGAACTGTGACAAATTTGATAATCTCTAATGGGATTCCTTTAAGTGCTGACCTTTCGATTGTTGGTACTCCTCCATGGTGATTTTCGTGTCTGGTTGATCGTCCTACTAAGACCTTAGTTCCTACGCGTTGGTTCGTGGACACAGTTGAGAGTCATAGTCCCAGTGTGGCTTCTCCATCCGTTACTCTTGTACGTTGTGAGATTTCTCCTCAAATACTTCGCTGATAGTAGATTCGCAGATCTTGAACTTTAGAAGCAGAACAGTGATCAAATTCCAAACCGCTTCGAGGTATCCTATCGTTGGCGACCGTTGCCCCGTGTTAAGCATGTGGACGATCTTTCTTGAGGCTTGCATAACCTCTCCTTTTAGCATATTGTGTTGTACTCGATCTTGCAAAACTCGGTTGAGCGTGTCGCTCCTTCTTGCCTTGTTGTGGTGATTTTTGTTGACCGCTTCGTCTTTTGGTTACAAGGTTTCGCGTTCGTGTGATCGTTCCTCTTCGGCGTGTATGCCCGATTAAATGCGATAGGTTTCCCTTATAATGCAAATCTTTTGTTGGAAGGGAGATTTCTTTCCCTTTCGCTGCGCTAGTGCATTGTTCGTCGTGTGATCATGAAATAGAAAACTTTCGGGCCGAAGAAACGTGGCATTGGGAAAAACGTGGGAAAGTTGGTTGCGAAACATATTATGGTCTAGACTTGGTGTGAGTTGATTCATTGCCGTATTGTTGGGCTCGGCACATGCATATTTTGGCGTGTGTGGGTGTGTGAGTCTTTTTGACATCGTGATATATGTTTGACGTAGTGAATTGATTTGAGAAGAGCTACTGGCCAGAGTGTCTCAAAGCAAATCACTAAGGTCACTCGGTTACCACGCTAGGATGTGTGCGTGTTGTGTTGTGTTTCTTCTTTCGCAAAAGTGTTGGTGCATATCTCATAAATAGTATGCTATACATAGATTCGTGGGCTATGGGGCGATTGCATATTCCGTTGGCTACTCATCATCAAATGTTCGATGTACAGAGATCTCGATGTTAGGCGTATCGACATGTTGGCATGTCCATGGGTTGTTTGACACCTTCTTGGTTTGGTCTCGCTTGTCGGTGTACCAGGACGTACCCTTATCTCTTTGAGTCTTGCAAACTGTTAGCCACAAGGCGTGTCCGTTGCGATCGTGGTGGTGAATGAACCATCTAACATTGAGACTAAGTATCCTCTGTCAATGCGTATGTTCAATAGATGTTTTCGACACCGTATCTATTCTTGGCGTTCCGATTGAAGTCTCATTGTTTTTGACAAATCCAGACCTTGTGGCACGGTCACTGAAGTGGTAGTTGACTTTTGTCCTTTCTTTGGGAAATAAAACTATTCGATTGTGATGGTCGTTTGGTTGGGCATTTATTTCGCTCTCTCCTACTTAATTTCGAGGACGAAATTTGTTTAAGGGGTATGAGATGTAGCGACCTGGATTTTAAAATCCATTTTAAATTCAATTCTTCATTTTCCTAAATCGATTAAATGATAAATCGTTCCATTGGTGGCATCATGGAAGGCCGTGGGAGAGCCTTAGAAGAATAATTTATCGTATGAAATGTTCAAGAAGCGTTGGAGGTTGCACCGGGACGAGTCAGGGCCCTTTCGGGCACTTTTCAGACGTTTGCTGGACTGGTCGTCCGGACCATGACTTCACCTCGTCCGGACGAGCTTGCCAGAAAAGAAATTTTGGTTCAGGCATGTTTCGTCCGGACCATGGTCCATCTTCGTTTGGACCATGGGTTTCGTCCGGACCAAGCTTTTTCGTCGTCCGGACGATGGAGGTAGGGAGGAATTTGGTTCGAAGCAGGAGGCTTTGTCCGAACCATAGTGACTTTCGTCCGGACCAGGGGTCGTCGTCCGGACGACGCCTGGCCTTCGTCTGGATGAAGGTCGGCAGAATGCTGAGAAATCGCCTTTCATCAAGGGCAATTCAGTCTTTTTGGCACCAGGGCTATATAAGGGTTGCTTATTTCGGTTTTTCTTGCAAAACCTCACCCTCTTCCTAGCCTAAACACTCATATCTCTCTCCTCTTTCCTAGTCTCCATTGGAGACTCCATTGTTGCTCAAGCTTGGAGCTTGAGTTCGAAGGCTCAAACGTGCCCAGATCAAGGAGTGCGAAGGAGAAACCTCACTCCTAGCGGCCGGATCTACGCATGAGGTACCGTTGTTTCTTCATCCTTCGAAGTTTTGAAGTTAGGATTTTTATGAAGGAGCTCGGATGGAGTTTTATCAAGAAGGAAGGTTGCTCCCCTTGAAGAGAGCTTTCCGGCAACCTAGATATCGATGTCACATTCTCAAAGTCTTGGGTAAGTCAATCTTTGATAGTGCGTCTCTCATATTGGTCCCTTGGAGACTTGTATTCTCACCGTTGCGATCCTTCCGTTGGTGTGCATAGGTCCATTGGTGTGATGGAGATTTTCCGGCGATTGCTCTGGCGAACTTTTCCGGCGACATTTCTGGTGGGTAAATTCTAAATCCTACTTTGTGTGCATAGTTGTACTTTATTCCATCTCATGTCTCGTTGATTCATCGATTATTGACTTGTTAGACATATTTGGGTTACTCCCCCATTTGATTCAATTCAACTATCGGGTGTCGGTTAAATGGGTGTCATAGAATTGTGATTTGGTGTCTTGCGATCAATCTTGAGTAAGTGCGTAAAATTAACCCTTGGAGTGAGTCTAGGCACCTTGGAAACCTTTACCCGCTATGTGTTCGATAAAATGTCTAAGTGAATGGAAATTGCGAAATTGTGGGCTCTATTGTGTTTAATTGAGTCTTGAGGCATAGAGAGACTTGTGGAATTTAGAATTGGGGTTGTTTTGTTGAAATAAGCTAAGACTTAGGATTTTGGTGAAGTGTAGCATGAGTTGAGTGTCTTACGAACAATTAGTGTGAATTGGGATTCTATTGGATACTTGAACGGGTTGCATTACAAAACATAGTCGGTTGGGATGTGTTGACTTGGGATGGTGTTAATGAAGTTATGATGGTCTTGCATGTCGGTTGAAACCCTTGGGTAATGAAATGTGGAACTTGTGAAATACAATGTGGTCTCACCTTGGTACGATTGTGATTGTCATTGCGGTGATCTTGTGGTTTGGAGTGACTTTCCTTGGTAAGGGCGTGGGACCCTTTGGGAACTTGATCTAGCCTTGGGCTTACTTTACCGGAATAATGGTAATGATGTTGGCTTTACCCAAAAATGACATGAATGAAATGAATGCAATGCACAACCAATACGGGGATGGATCCTACGAGGACCACCTTTGGACAATCCTGAATCTTACACATGAATATAATCAAATGGAACTTTGATACACGACATGTGCTGGCATGCGAGGATCCATCTCGGGTATGGGAGGTATTTGCCCCAACCCTTATATTTTTGACATGCCTTTGGGAAATTCACTGGACTGGGATGTTACATGCCCCAGGGTGCAGATTTGAGATGGTATCCATCCGGGTTAGGAGGGTTTGCCCTATCCTGCGGTATTGCCCATTAAACTACTTTGACATGATGAACGATGCGACGATACGGCTTACTTGCTTTGGCTAGGGATTTTCCGATAGAGTTACTATGATATGGATACGGGAATGGACTTCTGATGGGATTCCCGGGATGGTCGCGCCATCCACGACATTGTGCACAATGGGGGTAACTTGATCCCTCCCAACGTTACTTGGGGAAAGAAGGTAGGAATTGGGTTAGTTAGTCGGCCAACTACTACCCTCTTCCCTCTATCGAGGTTACTTGACACACTTGGAACGGACTTATGATGGGGTTCCAAGGGACACTTACGAAATGATTGAATAACGTTTGGAACGGACTTATGACGGGGTTCCAATGGACGCTTGTGATGCGAATGAACGACATACGGAGTGGACTTATGATGGGACTCCAATGCTTATCTATTGATGAAATGAAAGTAAAGACTTGGAATGAACTTAAGACGGGATTCCAAAAAAATTGACTTATAAAATCCATGAAAAGAGTACTATGCAGTTCCAATATCCTTCCAAGATAAATCAACACCAAATCCACAATATTTGTACTTATCAAGGGAAATGAATCAGTTAGATTGGTGGAGATTCATGGTATCCTTTGGGCATTGTTTGGTGGTGGCTTCGGGTGTGGTTATGGTAGAATGGTTTCTCCAAAACGATATTTATGATTGGGGTTGTGTATTGGTGTTGTCTATCGAAGAGATTCTTAGTCACTCCTGTCGTGCGTGCGTGTGTTCACCTCACTGTTGGCTTTGCTGTTACTTGGGCTTACACTTAGGGTTGTACGATCTTGTGCATGCCTTGTAGTCTTTAGCTGTTACCGTCACTGAGCCGTGGTATGCTCAGACCCTCTTTTTTTCTAGTCTGTGTTGTAGGACTAGCTGGTTTTGGAGTGGAGTCAGCTGCTGGATTTCTTGAGTTAGGCAGGGCAGTTCCAGCTGAGCTTGGTTCAGTGTCTTTGCTGTGGGTTGTTCCTTTACTTCTATACTGTAGTTTCAGTTTCTGTTCAGTACTTCACTTTGTAGTTCTACACTATTGTAGCCGGGTACGACATTTGTAGTCTTCCGCTTTTATTTGATATTGTACCACCTGTATCATGACATGTAATGAAAATAGAATGGAATGTGTAGATACTACAAGTATTGTTTCTCCCTACTTTCAATTAAAGTGTTTTAAAAAAATGGTTGGAAATCCGGGGCATGACAGGGATCAACATGATCATCATCAAAAGATACACCAAAGTGTGTGTAAATTTTTTGTGAGAATAGCTCCAAAAGGAAGGGCGTTCTGACGATCATTCAGAACAAATGCCATCTCTTTAAGAATTACGTATCCAAGATTGATACGATGGCCTGTGAGAATACAATAGATGACATATATCTGTATAGACGAAACTGTGTCAAAATGACCAACTTTTGGTATGATGCAATCAAATAGAAATATGTAAATGAAACGACCTTCAAGAGTTAAATGAGAATGACGAACACCACCAAGTATTGGTCGATCAGGAGTGACAATGTCATACAAATCAGAATATTCACCAATGAGAGAGTTTAAAGATTTAGAACTGGTAACATAGTGAAAAAGATCATTACTTGAGACGCCACGAATTTCACAGAGAAGAGCGGAGTCAAGAGTGATCAATACACCTTTGACGTAAGATCGAATGTAAAAAATAGATCCATCAAGATCCGTTGCAAGGTTGCAGTAGAAAAGTCTAACGAGATGACAATAGACTGCCATCGGAACATCTACAACATTTTTCCAACCGATCACATCGAGAAGATTGAGTAGAAAAGTGTTTGTATCAGACGAAATAGCTACTCGTCTTTCTGTGATGGCTGATTTGGATGAATAATCTCCACATGCGACTGCTGCGACAGCGTTGAAGAAGAGAATTTATTAAACATTTCAGTAGAAGTATTTTGAGAAGGAGTTCCAGAGGTTTGACTGTCCGATTTTATTGATTTTCTTTTGATAGGAGCCATGTTTCGAAGTTGAAATTGAAATAAAAAAATACGATCTTTGAACAGAAGGCTACTGACTTATAAGAGTGTATTGAGAGTGTGTGAAATGAATCAGAACTCAAAAATATTTAAAGAGTTATTTGGACTGGAGTTCTGCTCGGAGTTCCGCCCGGAGTTCCGCTCGGAGTTCCAGTGTTAAATCCGATTTTTGGAATTTGAATCACACATAGTTGAAAAGTGACAAAAATGTAAGACATATGTGATCATTGGGTCAGATGGGAATTCCAACAAAATAATTAGGTGGAGTAAAGAATGTTAGGTGTTGGAAGGAAGACTCTTGACCATGATTAATAATTCTCATAAAAATCCGAATTTAATGAATAAAATTGGAATATTTAAATACCATAATACTTAGATATCCACTCATTTAAATAAATAAGAAAGGATGAATAAATAAAACATAAGTCTTCAATATTCAAAATTCAAAATTCAAAAATTCAAAATTCAAAATTTCAAAATTTGTAATTTGAAATTCAAAATTCAAAATTTTGAATATTCCAAATATAATATGAATAT
>NMUG010009246.1:0-11341 GCA_002855965.1 Monotropa hypopitys
TATACTAATTATCCTTCTAAACTTATTTTCTGGACTGACTTCTTTACACGCGCTTGTCCAGAAATACGTTAGAACCCTTGCTCATTTATTGTCGCACTCGGGCGCCGATGCGATACCTTTAACAAATTTTTCAAAATACCCTGAGGCAGGTGCAATACCCCTTACATTTTTTTTGAAGCACCATGAGGCGGGCACAACGCAACACATGGAGGGAGACACCCATAAAAGTGTGTGAGTTCCTAACTCGAACCTATTCATAGTCCTTTCCATGATAGCACGAACGATAATCATGTATACAGCACATGCATAGTTAATGGAGGCAACGACATGTTGTAACGCAATAAATCATTCTTCAGGTTCTCCAATTGGGTCTCATGCTCCAAATTGTCCATCTAAAAAATTGATGCAGTAGTTAATATTTAGCATCAGTAATGCCATTGGCATTAGTACAACCAAAACTAATCTTATAAAAATACTTAATATTTAGCATCAGTTTTGTATTTTTCTTGCCTAGAAAAAATGATCTACATTTAAGCCCCAAACAATATCATTTTCTTACAAATAATAAAATTTTAATCAATATTTACCATAAACAACAACACAACAGTAAACTAGGCCAATGGATCTACCAAAATTTACTATAAATCCAAATTTTTTTTTCAGCCTTAACATCACCTAAACTCTCACACACTCCCCACACATATATGTGTTGGAAATTATTGGTAAAAACATAAACGTAGTGATAAGGTACTCGAGAAGATAAATGAACTGCGTTTACAAAGGAGAAGATTTGTAAGTCTTAAAAAGACAATTAAATGCCCAAAACATACACAATAGCTCATATCATAGACACATGCATGGATTTGTGCAAAAAAGTTGTGACACCCCATGTGTAAGGACTGGAAACATCACCACCATATTTTTTTCGAAACAACACCCATATGGTCTTGGATCCAGAAATTGACACAAATGGATACAACCCGACCCTTTCTTAGGCCTCAGAAATGGATAGAAATATTCAGATTGTAAAAAAAATTAGTGTGAGATCTCAGTTTGGTTAGCATAGATAAGCGGTTTTGGGGGGTTTCATGATTGAAGACCTCACTCTGTCAAAGTAGGAGACACTGGGTCTAGGATTGGCCGATGACGAGGTTGTGATCATCGATCTTCTTCACACAGTCTCGTGTTGTGATCTGCATAGCGCCAAATTGAAAAGTGAAGGTGGCTAGGGTTTCACTTCTGCAACAAAATGTATATACCAAAATGTATTTTTGGCATTTACTGGTAATATCATGAGTAATTCAGACATTTTCACTTGAAAGAGTTTGGATTGTGTGAAATGAGAAAAAAAATGTCCCCACTTCGGGTTTTCATTCAATAACCGTATATGTACAAAAATAATACAATAAATACACTAAAACCCCCTAAGGAATATACAAATATCACTATAACTTAACACGCCACCTCAAGTTGGTGCAAAGATATCAATCAAGCCCAACTTAGACACAACGAGATGTAAAACCTTACTGCTAAGACCTTTTGTAAAAACATTTGCTAACTGGTCTTCAGATCTTACAAAAGGCATACAAATCAATCCATTGTTCAACTTCTCTTTTATGACATGTCTGTCAATTTCTATATGCTTTGTTCGATCATGTTGGACAGGATTATGAGTAATATTTATGGCTGCCTTGTTATCACAATAGAGCTTCATAGGACCATTCTCGAGAAGCTCCAAATCATACAAAAAGGTTTAGAGCCATAAATACTCGCAAACACCATGAGCCATTGCTTTGTATTCAGCTTCTGCACTGTATCTAGCTACCACTGATTGTTTCTTACTCCTACAAGTAATCAAATTCCCTCCAAGGAATGTGCAATAACCAGAAGTGGACAACCTATCATCAATAGAACCTGCCCAGTTTGCATCAGTAAAGGCTTCTAACTTCAAGTGACCATGATTGGAGAATAAAATACCTTTACCTGAGGCAAATTTAAGATACCTAAAAATACGATAAATGACATTAAGATGAGTAGTACGAGGCTAGTACATAAACTGCTAACAACCCTCACAACATAGGAGATATCTGGTCTAGTGTGAGATAAGTATATCAGGCGACCAACAAGTCTTTGATATCTCTCATTATCTCTATACTCACCACTATTACTGCAAAGATGATGGTTGGTCTCAATGGGAGAATCTGCCAGCTTACATCCCAACATGCCTATTTTTTAAAAGATCTATGATAAACTTTCTCTGAGAGATAAAAATTCCTTTGTCAGATCGGGCCACCTCAATCCCAAAGAAGTACTTCATTGATCCCAAAACCTTGATTTCAAACTCTTGAGCAAGATGAGTCTTCAGATGAAGTATCTTATCCACATCATCACCTGTCATAACGATGTCATCAACATATACTATAACAACAATAATTTTACCATTGCTCCTTTTGATGAACATATTATGATCAACATGGCTATGCTTGTACCCAAATCTCAACATGGGTTTGAGAAATCTGTCAAACTATACTCTAGGAGACTGCTTCAAGCCATAGAGAGCTTTTCTCAATCTACACACCTTTTCTTTTATTGAAAAAGAGGAAAAATCGGGTGGTATGTCCATGTATGCTTCCTCCTCTAGGTCACCTTGGAGAAAAGCATTCTTCACATCAAATTGTTGGAGAGGTCAATAAAGAGTGGAAACACAATAAAGTAAAGTCCGAACAGAATTCATCTTAGACACGCTCCTCGTAATCAATGCCATAGGTCTGAGTGAAGCGCTTAGCAACAAGCCTCACTTTATATCTCTCAACAGTCACATCAGCCTTATATTTCACAGTGAATACCCATTTGCAACCCACTGACTTCTTTCTCTCAGGAAGAGCTTCTAGTTCCCATGTGTCGTTCTTTTTCAAGACTGTCATCTCCTCTACCATAGTTTCTTTCCACTCAGGTATTACAAGAGTTTCTTTCCAATTCCGTGGAACAGATATAGAAGTAAGAGAAGAAACAAACGTACGATATGAAGGAGATAAACGGGAATATGAAACAAAGTGAGATATGGAATGTTTAGTAGTACAATTTCTAACTCCTTTTCTATGAGCAATAGAAGCATCAATATCATCAACAGGCGGAGAGTGATCATTATCAAGTGAGTCAGCCGAGGAATCAGAAACTGGAGTTGGTGATGGAGATTGGCAAGTTGGCTCAGCATATATAGTCTTTTTATGACAACAATATGTCCTTAAATTTGGTTTATCCAACCATCCAACAATGTCCTGATCAGCTACTGTCTCTCTACTCATTACCAATTGGTTTTGAGTTCGTTGTTTTAACAAAGTATCAGAGCTAGGATTTCAGAAGTTTTTGGACAAAACTTTCTTAGTTAATTGCCCCATTTGCTTTTTAAGTGCACATTGTTTCATTATGATCCGTATGTTATGGATCCACTGCTTACCCCTTCACGTGCTGGTTAGGAGTTGCATTTGCGGGGAAGTGTTGGAGCTTGTCCCACCTTTGTTAGTTATAACGTTCAAAACTATTATATGACATGGACGGCCTCTCCAATCATTGCAATTGATTCTGAATTGGATGCTATAACACACTTTATAGCACTTATACAACAAAAATGCGCTTAAATGACATTTTAAAAATAATTATACGGGAAGTGAGCAATGAAATTGTACTACACAACCACACCTTTATCTTAATGTCAAGTGTCAGTGTTGGTATTTGGTTGTATTTCGAAGACTTCATCTAACATACATCAAGCAAGTGGTCCAATAGGTCAGATGGGAAGGAGAAACGCTACGGGTCTCAGAGGGCCAAAAAGGAACCCATTAAAATTTTTGATTCCAAAACTGCCCAACTGCACGTAGCACATACATGTCAATATTTTTTGGGCTTTTGGAGAGACCAGGGAAATTCCTGCTTATGCATGGGTTATGGTGCGTGGAGATCCACTGTCAAGGGGTTTCTTTCTCCCTCCACCTGTCATGAATACTTCTTCACCTAGGAAATCACATAGGAAATACTATGGATAGTTTTCATACCTTTGTGGGTGAAAAGGACTGTGTGTATCTACAACGAGAAGATGCCTTATCATTAACAAACCGTTGCCTTCCATCACTGATTTAGACATAAATCATATGAAGAAATGCAGTTTAGACACTTATAACTATGAATTTTTGGGTACAGTCCCTTGGATACTGTTGTAAAAAGCAAATTTATGGATGATCCTCACTTATTTTCCAATTGTTTCACTTGTCGGAGTTTCCTAACGAAGAATAAATTTATTCCACGGAAGCATGCAATCAAACATTAATTCTTGTTGGGTTTAGCCTCCTCTCCTACCTTCACTTTTCTTTTCTAAAATTTTCTAGCATCTGACTCATAACTTTGTTTGTGGAACTATATGGAATATCATCCTCATCTTTTCGTTTAGTATAATTGTCATGCACTATCGGTCTCTCTGAATATTTCAGGTGCATGAAAATGCTTACCTTAGCGATTTCCATCACTGCTTTTCTATTCCATCAAATTCTTCAGGTGAGTGGGCAGAAATTGCGGAAACAGGAAATAGTTTTAAAGCTTTGCTGTAGAAGATGACTATTTTACTTAACCTTGCTGACCAGCTATTCCTTCGGTAACAGAGGTTCAAAATGCCGTTTGCTAGATAATTTTCAAAGTTTATTGGAAAGTTCACTTTTCCATATGCATCCCTTTTACTGATCCTGAGTAAATATTGTTTTTCTCCTCAAAATCAGAAAAAGAAATTTGTCCCCTCTACAATTTGGTTTTTGATATATTATCAAAACTTACTTCACTGTTAGATTCCAATTGCACTGTTTTTACCTACCTAATGGTACAGCTTTTACAAGTTAAAGTTTCCCACTTGATATAATATAAATGATCATGATTACATTGGATAACTCGTACTTGGTGTATTGGCTAATTGAACCAATTGTGAAATCTGTAGGATGCACTGCTTGTTATACGACATAATTGACTTCGATGAAAAGACATCCCTGTGTGTATTGAATTGATCAATAACGCATAATGAATTGTACAGATTTTAGTTTTACTCCTCAAGTGAAGTTTACAATTGTTGAGAAATATTTTCCGATATGTATTCTTCTCTCTAGGAGGCATAATATATAGACTATGTACAAGCTAATTTTAGTAAATGAAATAATAGGAAATAAGCTACCTACCTATTTAGAATGATTTACAATCTACATAATTTATAATCAATCTAATTTACAATCAATCTCCCTAATTTATTTAGTCAATTTGCTAATTTATTTATTTCCTTTCTAATACTCCCCCTCAAACTGGAGCATATACATCGTATACTCCAAGCTTGCAACAAATTGAGTCGATGGAAGCCTTGGGAAGAGCCTTCGTAAAAATATAAGCAAGCTGAGAGCCTGAAGAAACAAACGGTGTGCAGATTTCTTTAGGCTCCACTTTTGATCGAATAAAATGACAATCAACTTCGATATGTTTGGTCCTTTTATAGAATACAAGATTGTTAGCGATGTAGATAGGCGCCTGATTATAACAATATAATGGAGTGAGATCATGAACTGGAATCCCAAACTCATGTAGAAGAGTATGCAACCAAGTCAATTCTCCAGTGGTACGAGCCATTGCTCTATACTCTGCTTCAGCACTAGACCGTGCTACAACTGACTGTTTCTTGCTTTTCTATGTCACAAGATTTCCACCTATAAAGGTGCAATAACCTGTGGTGGAACGACGATCAGCAGGAGATTCAGCCTAGTCAGCATCTGTATACCCTTCGATACAGAGGATGTCCAAATGCTTTGTAGAGAAGTCTACGTCCAGGAGCATTTTTAAGATACTTCAAAATACGAACAACAACTTCCATATGGGGTACTCGAGGACAAGTTATAAATTGGCTGACAATACTGACTGCATAGGAAATATCGGGTCGAGTGATAGTGAGATAAATAAGTTTACCCACAAGTCTCCGATACATCTCAGGATCATCAACTAATTCTCCATCTTCAGGCAATAGTTTAACATTAGTCTCCATGAGTGTAGCTTCAGGATTAGAGCCTAAATAACTTGTATCTTTCAAAAGATCAAGAGTGTATTTCCTTTGTGATAAACTTATGCCTACTTTAGAACGAGCAACCTCTATGCCAAGAAAGTACCGAAGTTTGCCAAGATCCTTAGTGAGAAAACTGGAACAAATGTGACGAATTAATACTTGAATCCCACTATTGTCGCTCCCAGTGATGACAATATCATCCACATATGGTCCGTTTAAAAAATACTGAATGATTAACTTGACTTCGAATTATACCACGAGACACGACATTACTACTGAATTTACTGAACCAAGCTCGAGGAGATTGCTTGAGGCTATAGATAGATTTGCGAAGATAACACACAAACTCCCCCTTGGACTCAAAACAGGAGGTTGAGCCATATAGACTGTCTCAGAAAGGTCCCCATGAAGAAAGGCATTCTTGACATCAAGTTGATGGAGAGGCCAATCAAGGTTTGTTGCAAGAGATATAATAATGAGGACAGAATTGAGTTTGGCAACCGGAGAAGCCCATAGGTTTGAGTGAAACTTTTGGCCACAAGTTGAGCTTTCAGACGTTCAAGAGTACCATCAGGGTTGTGTTTGATGGAAAACACCCAACGACAACCCACAATATGAGTGCCATGAGGTTTTGGAACAAGATCCCAAGTATGATTTAATGATAGCGCATGCATCTCTTCTTCCATAGTAGAACGCCATCCAGGATGAGAAATAGCTTCTTGATAAGATTTAGGAACAGAAATAGAGGACAACGACACAGAAAAAACACGAAAGGATGAAGATAAATGATCATAAGACACAAATTGCGAGATAGGATGGAAAGTGCATGATCGAATACCTTTACGATAAGCAATAGGAAGAGCGAGAGTTGGATCTGGAGACTTTGGAGAAGATGGTGTGGGAACAGAAGCTGGATCTGCAGGCGCAACAGGAGGAACGTCAGCGGAAGAACATCAGACATATACCTTTATAACAGGAGGTCGAATAGTAGTCTCAGGAAGACCATGGTCCATTGGTAAATAAGCAATCTCAGGAAGGCAGGGGGGTCCGACAAGGGTTGTGTTAACTGAGAAACCTTTTCAAAAAAGGTTATGTCAGCACTTACAAAGTATTTTCGTAAGGAGGGACTATAACACTTATACCCTTTATGGGTCAGCGAATAACCGAGAAAAATGCATTTGTAAGAGTGCGGATCTAGTTTATCACGACCTGGAGAAAGATTATGAACAAAGGACACACACCCAAAAAGTTTGGGGGGGGAAGAATAAAGATCCTTGTCAGGAAACATGACTTGATAAGGAATAGTGCCATGCAAAACCCGAGAAGGGGTGCGATTTATTAGATAATTTGCAGTAAGAACGGCATATCCCCAGAAATGTTTAGGAACGTTCATGTGAAGCATAAGGGCACGAGTAACGGTTAAAAGAGGTTCATTCTTTCGTTCTGCAACCCTATTTTGTTGAGGGATAATGACACAAGCAGTTTGATGAACAATACCAGGAGTTTCATTAAACTGTTGAAATTGATGAGAGAGATATTCTTGGACATTGTCAGTTCGCAAAATACGTAATTTAGCATTAAATTGGTTGACAATCATAGCATGAAAAAAGGGTAAAGACATGAAATAGTTGAGATCTGTCTTTGAGGAGATACATCCAGGTTAGACGAGAAAAATCATCAATAAATGTGACAAAATAGTGAACACCACACAAATTTATAGTTCGCGAAGGTTCCCAAATATCAGAATGAACTAAAGGAAAAGGTGTGACACATGGTGGCTCATTTCGTAAAGGAAAAGAGACTCTACGATGTTTACTAAGTTCACACGTGTCACAATTGAAAGTGGAAAAACTGAGTAAGTCAGGAACAAGCTTGCGAAGGTTGGCCGAGTATGGGTGCCCAAGACGACAGTCTCACTGATAAAGTGTAATAGTAGAATGTAGAGAGGAATGACTGAATGACTGCTGATGCTCCTGAAGGTAATACAGACCATTCTTCTAATACCCCCCCACCAATCATCTCCTTCGTCTTGAGATCCTGAAACTTACAATGAGAATGAAAGAAAGAGATAGAACATTGGTGAGTATGAGACAATTTATGAATAGAAAGAAGATTAAATGGAAAATTGTGCCAAATATAGGACAGAAGGAAAAATAAGACCAAATGAGCGATATGTGCTAATGCCTTGGACCAGAATTTTATTGCCATCAACAAGAGTAACATAAGATTTAACAGAAGGGATAACAACATCAGTTAAAAGAGACAAATCACCTGTCATATGATCAGATGCTCCAGAGTCAAGAATCCAAGGAGTGCTATGAGAAGATGAATGAAGACACGTGTTACCTGTGATGACATGAGTTGCAGTGGAAGGAGGAGGTGTAGTGGCTCTTTGAATCAGAGAATCATACCCAGTCTTGGACATAGTAATATGAGGAGTAAGAGTGGATGACTTCCCCTCAAGAGTAGCTTGATTAGCCCAAGCTGGCTTGCAATGCAGTTTCCAACAAAATTCAACATCGTGGTTGGTTGCACTACAATGAGTACACTTCTTGGTACTACGACCACCACGCCCCCACGTCCTCTACGACGACCGCCCCGTTCATAAGAACTTCCACGACTGTGGGAGGGATTGCGATTACCAAAATGTCCAGAAGGGCTATGGGGGCAACCAGGGCAGATGGAGCTGGATGCTCTAAACCAGAAGTACGGGGAGCAGCCCGTCGAACACGAGCAAACGCCTCACCAACGGTGGGGACTTCCCTATTAGAGAGAATCTGGGGACCAAGAGGGGCAATGTCTGAATTTAATTCAGACAGAAATTTGGAAGTCCGAAATTCTTCTCTGTATTTTTGCTGAACTTTTAACCCTGTAGAGAGAGGTTGCTAAACATTTAACTCATTCTACATGCCTTTTAGAATAGAAAAGTATTCATCGACAAATCTATCGCCTTGTTGAAGGGAGAAAATATTCTGATAAATCTGAAAACACGAGAGATATTCTGGTCTGATGAATATAACTCACGCAGAGTATCCCAGACAGTTTTAAATGTCTCTTGGCAAGCAGCATTATTAAAAATATCAGGTTCAAGACTATTCCATAGTAAAGTCATTATATGAGCATCATTTTGAGCCCAACTGGGATCAGTGAAAGACTCATCAGTAATATAAGAAGTTTCACCACTGGCTTTTAGAGAGATAGACACAACACGTGACCATGGCAGATAGTTTGACCCATTCAATTTAACTATAGTGAGAGATCGACGACAATCCCTAACGATAATTCGTAATGAGTATTGAATGCTTCTTTCTTCTAGGTGTCATCCCTCCCTTATATTTTAGCCTTGGGAGGGGAGAGGGTCAGTAGTTGGGCTCGTTTTCATTGGTGGGCATAATGGAGGTTGCCATGACTTTCTCTCTGAGTCTCAAAATTAGACCTTGGGGATTGTAGACTAGCATAGGACATTTAGTGGATGTATGGAGGCTTGTATCGTATGACCAAGTCAAGTGGTAGGTATGATATGGGCTATGAGGTGTCAAATGATACATATGATACATCTTCAGAGTTGTCGGTCAATGCCCTCTCTGTAATACCTGTGTTGTGGTTTAAGGATATTAATAATAAATAAATAAGGTTTGAAATAAATTTGGGTTTAAGAATCTTGATTAAGGATTTTGGGGATTTTTGAGGAATTTTATAGAAATTTTTGTGGAATTATTTAAGGCTTTAAGAGTAGAATAAAGCTGATTGAAGTTTTTAAATAAAGTTAGGGACCAAAGTGAAAGAAATTGAAGTTAAGGTTGAATTTGTAAATTTAGAAGCAAGATTTGATTGTGTAGAATGTATGTGTCGATAGGTGGCAGGAGTAATACAAAAGATGTATGCATGAGTTTGAGGTGGCATGAATTGACATTGCATATCGTTTGCTGTCAAGAATCAATGTGAGGTGTCAAAATTTGAAGGACATGTGTAGTGCAAACATGAATTCGTTACAGCCATTGAACATAAAAATTGTTAAGTTATAACTTACTCTGTAAATCAATTGTGAAAGGAACAAATGAGAGAGTCTGATAGAGAGATAGAGAGTAAGCTTAAAAGAGGGAGATTGATGTTCGGGTGAAGAGAGTTTGAGAGAGGAAGAAGAGTTGCTGTTGCTGATTTACAGAAATTTCGAATAAGGAAGATGAATAGTGCTTGAGGATAGGAAGAACAAGTTTGCGACAAAAGTTCAGAAAATTAATTATCAAATTGAGGTAACCATTTCGGATTCTAAAAATACCATTATGTTCCAAATTCTCTCTAGTTCATGTGTACCAAATTTGAGGCTGATCGGAGTTGTTTTGATAGGTGAATTTCGATTAGGATCAGTAGGTGGTAAGGAAAGGGAAGAATCCAACTTTCGCCAAAATCTTTGGAATTTTGTTTCGAGCATTTGAGGTAAATTCTTTGAAATCTAAAGACATAGAATTGTTGTAAATCAGATAGAGAACTTATGGTCCAAATTTGGTAATAATCGGAGAAGTTTTGATACCCAAAATCAAGAAAAATCAGATTTGAAGTTAAACCCAAAACATTGCAGGCTGTTCTTCGATTGCTGTCAAAAGCCTTAGATACCGATATCTTAGATAAACAAGATACCGATATCTTAGGCTGTCACGCCCCATCCCTGATAACTTATAAAGACAGTTATTAAGGGATGAACACGTGGCAAAGCATCAAATAACTCAAACCACTACGCAACAAACTGAACACGACAAACTGAAATATATAAAATAAAACCCACATAACTGATCTGGTTATAAATTTCCAGATGATACAACGACTCAAAGAAATAAAAAGTACAACTCTGGCTCATGGCCGATACAACTCAAACACTGCTGCTACTACAACAACTCTGAACAACAACACACTACAACCACATGGCTCAGGGTCAAACAACACCACTACTACAACTCGATAACAACAACAGACTCAAAAGAAAAGAGCAAAAGACTCACAACACTGCTACAACACCACACGACACGTCAGTTGGACTGGACTGGGACACTAGCTCCAAGCACCTAAAAAGAAAGAACAAAAGCGTGTATCAGCAACGACGACTGGTGAATACTAATATGAAAAGCATAAAGAAAAGAAGTCAAAATATCTAAGGATCATCTCTTTTTAAAACCACACACACACACATCCCTTTTTCCAACATCATTTCCTTTTTATGAAAACATCTTTATTCAACTCACACAACACCTTTTAAACATCTTTTAT
>NMUG010009247.1:0-11344 GCA_002855965.1 Monotropa hypopitys
TATATATATATAGGAAAAGGTTCCCCATACCAATCAAACATACCAACCAAATGTACCAATTGTCTCAGCCCTTAGATGGAAAAAGGATGGAGGGCTGAGATCAATTCATTTAACCTACTCCGCCTAAAAACCATTTACGGGATGGAAAAAAATTAAAAAGAGACACAACATACAATATATATATGTGCTAGGATTTCACTTTTGTAGTGAAATTAAAAGGAAACAGAGATCAAAATTCACTTACCAAAACAGAATCGAAATCCACTTTTGCGAATTTAATCGAAATCGAATCAAGATTAAATAAAAATCAACCCGATTAAAATTATGCAAACGTTCTAAGATTACGTTAAATCAATTATTCGTTGAGCATAAATTAATCGGGAAATTATGAATGAAGGAATCATGGAAAAACGAGGTTGAACTAGATGTTCTCAAAACTGATTTTATGTTCTGGAATCGAAGGAAATCTGAGAAAAATCATGTGAATGGGCTAGTAGAAACCCATTTTCGGCCAGGAAATTTCAGAACTTTGAAGGCGAAAAATGTTCGTGAAACCAAATTATTTTTCGAAATAAACTATGGGGTTATGTTTGTTAGTGTCTTAGGTAGTTGTGTATAAAAAATCACGAAGTTTGGATGAATGATTTGGAAGAAATCTGCGATTAAACGCGGGGTAGTTCTGTTAAAACGCTGTTCACGAAATTCTGGATAAAATGCGGAAAAAATATTATTTAAGCGAATATTTTTGTAAAACAAATTATGGGATTGTGTTGATAATTATCTTAGGAGTTTGTACGTAAAAAAATACGTGGATCGGAGTAATTATTTAATCAGAATCCGTATTTAAGCGCGACTTTATCCGTTAAGGGGGAACGAATCAATTCACTATTTTGGGGGTAACGTTCGGTCTAATTTTTTAGAGGCCCGCGGGATGATCGAAGAACGTTAAAAATTAATTAGAAATTATACAATATTTGTATCAAAATTATTTTTGTTGAATTATAATTAATAACAAATTTAGGAAATTAAAGGGGAAATTAATATTTTTATTAATTACAGAAAATAAAGGAATATTAATAAAATATTAAATGAATTTATTAATAAATTTTATGATAAAATATTGAAAATTTAATTCCGGAAATAATATTAAATTATTATCGAAATTCTGGAAATGATATTTAATGATTCAAAAAAATTCTAGGAATTCCAGAAAAATAGAAAAAAAATACAGAAAAAATATATTATTCTATATTGAGAATAATATTGCCCCGAATATTTCATTTGAGCATACATTCATGCATTTTGAGCATTTTACAATTTATTGAGTCTATTGTGGGATTCTATTTTAATTTGTGTCTTATTTATTTGCTAGGACCTGAGAAGCCATCATCATCATCGGCACCACAGAAGGACAAGCAGACCACTTAGTTTCATCTACTAGTTAGGTGAGTACTTAGAACATCTTAATTCAAAGTAGTTATATTTACTTTTCAGTAGTATAAATCCTGTATTTTAAAAGTGTTTGAAAATGAAGAAAATCTGTGAATCATACTGATTTGAAAAGAAAAGGAAAATAAATATGAAAAGAAAGAAAAGAAGTTGAGATTTGTCACTATTAAAAGAAAGAGATTTGTCACAGATTTTATATATAATCTCTGATTACACTTTGATAACATTGCCTTAGTACATGATGTACATAAGGGATCAGTGTGTCAAGAGGCACACAGTTTGCTAGGGTATACCCCTAGCCTGTTACAGATGTGATGTGAGATACTTATACCACCCCCTACTACTGGAATTTCTACGAGTAGCCCCTGAATCATTTACTTGTTGCTTATCCAAGGATGATGTCAGAGTTCCAATACTGGTTGTGTTTAACGCTTGGTCAGCGGAAGTAATGACCCTTGGCTATGATTGTTTGAGATGATATTTGAGATACGAGACAGACTTTATTTGATTCATTGATATGTTAAGCCCACAGAGGATTTTGAGGAAAAAGAGATAAGAATTTAAAAAGTGAAAGAAAGGAAATGGTTTGTGTAACGAAAAGAGTTTTGAAATTCAGGAAAGAGATTTTAAAATGAAATGTGATTTATGGAAAAGGAACTCAGAAATGAAGTACTTTGAAAAGTGAATTGGAAAATGAATTTAGAAATGAAATGTTTTGGAAAAAGGAACAACTTTTAAAAATATATGATTCATAGCTATTTTACTTCTCTTTATTATGTTGTTCTATAGGATTCACCAGCTTTCTCTAGCTGACCCTTTTTCCCCCTTCAGGCGTTGTTTCAGGGCACACCTTCGTTTAGGAGGATAGCAGCTACGTCTAGCGCGTCCACCAGTCGAGCCACAACGTGGTGTTAGCGTGGAGACTCTGTCAGTTTTTCTATAGAGGTCCAGTAATATTTAGAGGTTTTATTTTATTTTCATCAGATGTATTATATTCCAGTTTATGATTGTCGGGCACTGTTTAGCCCTGTTGTTTGAGTGAGAGAGTTTGTTTATATTTCTGGTTCAGCAGTGATAGTTTTGGGCTGTTGTTTGTAGCCCATTTTGTATAGTTGAGTTTTTATTTCAGTTCATAGTTTATGAGTTGTAGATATTTTATTTCAGTAGTTTTTAGATTATTTTCTTTTCAGCTGCATTAGTAATTTAGAATTTTGTGAGATTAGTGTTGATTAGTGTTTGCATCGTCGCGCGCCCGTCCCTAGATGGTTGGCGTTGCGGTTGTCGGGGACGGGGCGTGACAAGCAATCTCCTAGGTCATGGTTTGACAGATTTCTCAAAATCATGTTGAGATTTGGATATAAGCAGAATCATGTTGATCATAATATGTTCATCAAGAGGACTAATGGTAAGACGTCTGTTCTTATAGTCTATGTGGATGACATAATTATGACAGGTGATGATTTGGATGAGATACAAAGTCTCAAGACTTGTCTTGCTCAAGAGTTTGAGATCAAAGATTTAGGATCTATGAAATACTTTCTTGGAATGGAGGTGACTCGGTCAGACATGTTGGGATGTAAACCTGCAGATTCTCACATTGAGTCAAACCATCATCTTTGCAGTAATGGTGGAGAGCATGCAAATAAAGAGAGATATCAGAGACTGGTTCGTCGTCTGATATACTTATCCCACACTAGACCATATATTTCTTATCTTGTTGGAGTTGTTAGTCAATTAATGCATGAGCCTCGTACTACTCATCTTGATACAGTTTATCGTATCTTGCGGTATCTTAAGTCTGCCACAGGTAAAGGTATTTTGTTCTCCAATCATGGTCACTTAAAGTTTAAAGCCTTTACCGATACAGATTGGGCAGGTTCTATTGATGATAGACGATCTACTTTTGGCTATTGTACCTTCCTTGGAGGAAATTTGATTACGTGAAGGAGTAAGAAGCAATCAGTGGTGGCTAGATCCAGTGCAGAAGCTGAATATAGAGCTATGGCCCATGGTGTTTGTGAATGATTATGGCTCCAAACCTTCTTGCATGATTTGAGATTCTATGAGAATGGCCCTATGAAGCTCTATTGTAATAACAAAGTAGCCATAAACATTGCTCATAATCCGGTCCAACATGATCGACCGAAACACATAGAAATTGACAGGCATTTCATAAAGGAAAAGCTGAACAACAGATTGATTTGTATGCCTTTTGTGAGATCTGGAGACCAGTTAGTTGATGTTTTTACCAAGGGACTTAGTAGTGAAAATTTCCAACCCATTGTATTAAAGTTGTGTTTGGTAGATATTTTTGCACCAACTTGAGGGGGAGTGTTAAATTAGGGTTTTTGCCGGATACAACTGTATGCAACTCAAACCGACTTAGAATCTGAACCTAGTGTGCTCGAACCTAGTGTGCTGGTTTCACAACATTCACCGGGCTAGGCCTTTCCCCATATATACATGAACTGGAATTCCCAAGTCTTCTCAGCAATTGACACCCAATCCCAAGCAAAACATAATTTACATACGATTGCGGTCCTTTAGAAGCGGTAGATGGTAGCACTAAAGTGAGAAGCCGACCAAAAATGAATTTTTAAGCAGTAGTTAGAAAGGACTTTGGTTTTTTGAATATAACAGAATATGATGCTATTGACAGAACTATACGTAAAAAGGCGAATTCATGTAGCTGACTCCCATTGATTAGGACTTAAGTATCCGTTTGGTTTAATTTCTCTTTTCCCCACATTTGCATACACAAAGGGATTTAATTTCTTCAAGTTTTGGAGTAATCCCCTCACATTCAAAACCAACAATCAAGCAACTTCTGGAATGTCTAAGAAGGATCGAATTTTGGCATTGTTCAGCTTTCTACACAAAGCTGCTAGTTTTTTATTCGATGCAAATCAAATAGAGAACGAGAACAGTAAACAAAATAGTTGAAAAGCCCAATCCACGTTCCTCCTTAAAACCAAGGTGTTAAGGAGAGGGAAACTTGAGACTTAAAACCTATGAAGCATGGGTACCGGTAAGGGATACGGGTACGGTACGGGTACGGGTACGAGAAACACCAACATCCTAAAAAAGTAGGGTACGGGTACGGCAGGGAAAATTACTTATATATTTATTTATTATTTTACTATGTTTCATTCTATAAAATAAATATAAACCTATTTTACAACTAAAAAGAAAGAAATAAAAGTTTAAAAGTTCATATATCAAGTTCAATATGACTAGATCAAAGCAATGATTAGTTTACAAAAAATAACAGTTCTCTTCTCATAAGAATTTATTTATATGAATGAAATGAAAAATAATTAGAAAATCAAATACAAAATAATTTTGTAAACAGTGATTATCATTCCGGTTCTCATTAGATATTGAACAACGGGAGAGAAAGAGAAACTAACGACTAAGGACTGATGTCAGTTACCGGTGGAATCAGTTGTCGGTCTCAAGTCTTGAGCGTGTCTTCTAACTTATGATGTCCGATTGTAAATATAGAGCTAAATGGCATACGTGGTCTATTCATGTCTAAGAGAATGTGAATTACAAATGAGTCCAAGAGTATTAGGTTTGTTCATTCATATTTTTAAAAAAAATGCAATGTTCCCCAAACGTACCCATAAAAGTACCCACGAAGTACCACTACCGTACCCATTTAAGTCAAAAGTACCCGGTACGTTTTTGAAGTACTCATTGCCGTACCCGTACCCACGAAGTACCCGGTACTCGTACGGCGCCATTTTTGGAGTACTCGTGCTTCTTAGCTTATAACCAATAGAGATGGGACATAATTAGACAATGTGGGACACATTCCAACACACCCTCCTGGACCACAACACAGGAAAGCCGGACACTAGGCACACCCGACACAGGCCCAACCAAGCTCTGATGCCAAGTTGAAAAGCCCAATCCACATTCCTCCTTAAAACCAAGGTGTTAAGGAAAGGGAAACTTGAGACTTATAACCAATAGAGATATGACATAATTAGGTGATGTGGGATACATCATACATTCCAACAAAAATATTCGCATCACTAATCGAGCTAACAAGCTTTCCAACAATCGAAATGGAGTTGGGCCAAAGAAACAAAACTGGGGGGATGTGTTAGCATCCTTGTGCTATAATAGCGATCACTTTTGAGTGTCAATCACACTTTCCAACAATAGTAATGGTTGACCCCTATAAAAGCAGAACTGAAGTTCTTTTGATAATAACGGGTTATGTATTTTATGCTTTTCCGTGCATGCACAAAGAAATGTTTTGCTATTTGTACATGATCTATGATCAGAAAAAAACCTTGCCAGTATTTTCTACAGTATCAATTCAAGTAGTTCCCTCCTACAGTTTACAGTAATCAAAAGTATATTGTTAACGTTATATTTCTGAGAATTAAGAAATGCGGTATATACCGATTTGCGGTTGTTGGAATGTGTTCCACATCGCCTAGTCATGTCACATCTCTATTGGTTATAAGTTTCAAGTTCTCATCTCCTTAACACCTTGGTTTTAAGGAAGAATGTGAGTTTGAGCTTTTCAACTTGGTATCAGAGCTTGGTTGAGTCTGTCGGGTGTGCCGAGTATCAAGGCTACCCTGTATTGTGGTCCAGGAAGGTGTGTTGGAATGTGTCCCATATCGCCTAGTCATGTCTCGTCTCTATTGGTTATAAGTTTCAAGTTCCCATCTCCTTAACACCTTAGTTTTAAGGAAGAATGTGGGCTTGGGCTTTTCAACTTGGTATCAGAGCTTGGTTGAGTCTGTCGGGTGTGCCGAGTGTCAAGGCTACCCTGTATTGTGGTCCAGGAAGGTGTGTTGGATTGTGTCCCACATCGCCTAGTCATGTCCCATCTCTATTGGTTATAAGTTTCAAATTCACCTCTCCTTAACACCTTGGTTTTAAGGAAGAATGTTGGTTTGGGCTTTTCAACTGTGGTATATACAGTATGAATGGGCGATCACCAAGGCTCATGGCCTAGGTTAGTGATCTCCATTGCAGTACGGAGGGATGCTCACCTAAGGTCTACCCAAGTGGTGGAGCCTACGTCATAATTTGTGGTAGAGGGGGCCTGCGTTCGCGCGGCCCCTTTTGGTTGAGCAATACTGATGGCTCTGGATGTTAAATGAAGAAAGCATGGTAATGTGCACATAAAGTAATTTGGGCTCTTGAGTCTACCCTTTCTGATGTCTTTTGGCTTTGATTTGGGGGTATGATTTCGCAACAAAACGTCTCTTTAACTCCTTAGTTTGATATGGGAACACTATTTCAGTGGTTTTATGAGAGCAGACACTTTGTGCATGTTGTCAAAGGTTAGGTCTGTCTCCAATCCTTCCCCGCTCATACCCTCTCAACTAGGGGTGAAAGTAAAACCAAAAAAATGACCCGACCGAAAAAACTGGCCGAAAAATTGATTTTCGGTCGGTCCATAACCATATTCGATCCATTTCGATTTTTTGAAAAAATCAACCAGAAAATTCGGTTCGGGGATCGGTTTTGGCACTCGCGGCCGAAAACCGATTTTTTTACGTGGACCGAATAATACTTTTAAACACATTTCGAACAAAAAAACCCAAAAAAACGAACCGATTTTATTTTGGTCGGCGTCGGTTTTTGGGTTTCCACACCGAACCGATCGGTTCGGTTCCAGTCCCAACCGAAAACCGACCGAACCGAACCGATTTCAGCCCTACCCTCAACGATTGGAGACTACATGGGTTATGTTATGTTGTTGTTGTTGGTATATACCGATTTTCTTGTTTTAGTAAACCAAAACTGAATTTCGAGGTACAAATTTGAAAATCAAGTTTATAAAAGAATTTAAGTAAACCATGATTAATGCTGATGATTACAATAAAGCATGGACATGACATCCAAATTACAATGACAAGAACATAATATTTACCTCCAGTGTTTGAAAAGACTTTTTCAGATACTCAACTTCTGAGCCAAAATTGGCAATATAAAGCATTGCATCCACCCTCTCAAATGCAAACGGTATATCAAGCATGGCTTTGAGAAATATCTCAGCCGGACCCAGCTTAATCTGTGATTCATCTTTGAATTCTTTCAGTTTACGTTCTTCTTCCTTGGTCGGAGCCATCTTTAACAAACTTTCAAGGAAATCTGTCCCGAGTGTATCAGCATTCCCTGGAAACAAGGATATATCAAAGGGAGGGAAAAAAACAAAACAGCATTTTCGTTAAAACATCACATGCAGTTCTCCTTCCTTTTTACCATTTTGTACATTTGTCAAACATATTCACCGGTTGGTTGCATTTTCTTGCCAAGCACAATAGCATGCTAACATTGTAACGGACCCAGAATTTTAAACCATTTTTTTGAAGAATAATATTAGAGCAATTACAATAAACTACTACAAGAAAGAACAACCAATCTCAATATCAACATGCATAATGTCCATCACAGGCAGGCATAAGTAAATAAATCCTTAATTTACTTATTACATAACCAGGAACTATTAACTTAGAAATAAAAGTGCGAAAATAAAAGAAAGAGTTTATTACAATGAAAATGCCTTCAAAGGTCTTCAAGCAATCTTGGAAATCCACTCCAAGCTACGTCAATGGTCATTTTCCTAAAAATAAAGGGTTAGACATATGCCTAGTAGAGAAACCTAAAGATGAGATATATATGGATGACGTGTGTGCGTACCAAAGTACAAAATAGATATGTGATGCATGCATGAAAGACCCAAAAGGTTTTGAAACAGTATCAAGTTAAGAGTTGTTCCCAATTCTTCAAGTCCAAGATCAAGTGTTTCCAAAACATTTCCAAAGGACCAAATGTTTCCAAAACATTTCCAAAGGAGCAAGTGTTTCCAAAACATTTCCAAAGGACCAAGTGTTTCCAAAACATTTCCAAAGGACCAAGTGTTTCCAAAATATTTCCAAAGGACCAATTGTTTCCAAAACATTTCCAAAGGATCAAGTGTTCATGTCAAATCCATCACCTTATCAAAATAAGAGTTTTCTCAAAATCATTTTCCATCTTTCCTTATCAAAATAAGATTCATCATATTCCATAATTTATATAGAGTTTAGGCTAATTCCGCGCTAGTAGCTCGTCAAATAAACTAACTGTATAATTTCTCGTAATATCCGACTCGACGGGAGGGCCCAGTCAATGTCGTGAACATATAACGTTCAGGGATCAAAATCACAGGGATCAAAATCCCATATAAGATAGCCAACTCAAAGGATCAAAATCCAATATCATCCAACGACTGATTTTCAAAATCATGTTTTTTCTAATTTCTCAAATTAGGCCCATCGGCCAAAATTAATATTTTCCAAAAGTTTAAAGATACCAATTTAACATTTTAAGTGTCAATTGAATAATCCCATATCAAATTTTTCCAATTTCCAAAAAACAAGTCAAATTAGAGTTTTTACCAAATTTGGGTGTTTTCAAATCAAATCATGGGAATATGAAATTGACACCGTAGAGAGTCCATACAACCCATACAATGACTCCTAGACTCGATTTCAAACTCGATCAAGACCCGAGACACAACTTACTTGCATAAACACTAGGATTTGAGGAAATTAAAGGGAGAGGGAGAGAGATACACATACACATGTATCAAGTGATTAGATAACTCTACCTTAGGAGCAAAAATGTTCACAAACCTAGGTGAGGGGTCCTCAATAGTTGCACAAGCTATACATGTCACCGGAAAGATCTCGGAAGCCTCTACAACGTTGAGCCTTGGGATTTTCTCCAAATCCCAACCAAACTTTCAAGAATTTAGAGAGAAATGAGAGAGAAAGGAGAGGAGAAATGAGAGGGAGGTAGAGAGAGTGAGATAGAGTTCTGAACCAATCTTAGGGCATATTCACGTATAAGGGATGTGTAAAATGACCAAAATGTCCCTTATTAAACGTCCCAGATTTTCTGCCAGATGTCCCAGATACCGGTATCGCGAAGGCTATGATACTGGTATCCCAGCTCTCTGGAGGATACCCTATGCCTCTGAAACCGGTATCCCGAGAGGCTATGCTATCACTTTCTATTATTCTGATATCATGGAAATCCATGATACCGATATCTGGGCTCTCTGGTTAAGCACCAAGATTTGAACATTGCATGATAGCGGTATCCCGAATTTCTATGATATCAGTATCTAGACTCACTGATCAACACTTCAAAAGTTGACGGGAGTATTTTGGGCATAACTTCTTCGTCCGAACTCCAATTTGAACGATTCAAGTTGCGTTGGATTCGCAATTGAATTTCCTACAACATTCTAGGATCAACCATATCAACAACTAAGAGAAGATTTTGAGATCAAGATCAATCAAAATCTAAGAAATAGAATTTGAGAATTATAAATTCAATTAATAAAATTCTAGACCGTTACAATTCACCCTCCTTAAAGGAATTTCGTCCTCGAAATTTACACAAACAAGGGCGGATGACGGAGACAAGATTTGCAATACTTGCAACATCGATAGTGTCGAACCAAGAATTAACGGTTTCAAATGAGGATATCAAGACAAGAATGAATCCAGTGAGATGAATATTCAAGGGAGAATCCAAATTTCACATTCTCATAAGCACTCCCGCAATCACTACTTGCCCGAATAGCCAAAGGTGCGACGATTTCAAGGAAAACCAAGGGGAGAGGATAACCAACTCAACCTCAATCTCAAGACACAACCAACAACATAGGTATCCACGATAAGGGATAAGATAGGATGACGTGTACAGTCACCAAGAAATGTCAAACTAGAGAAAGGGAACCCGCCAAAAGAAGGAAAGCACCACGTTTCTGCTACATTTCACCACATCCAACCATTCACATAACAGGAGATCTTAACAAAGAAGGGGAGGTTCAAAGACCATACCCCCTAAATACCACAAGGTAGTCGGTACCATCCAACCAATTATGTACCAACACTCCAAAAATCTAAAATTTGAAAGTCAACAACACAAGCCGATACGATACGGACACGCCGATACAATACGAACACGCCGATACCATACGGACACACCGATACGATACGGAAGGAACAAAAGGAGGAGAGAAATTGTATTTCTTGATATTATTCACACAAAGACTACCCAATATATAGATACATCAATAAGAAGAAAAAGGAAAGAAGTAGAAAAGGAAATAAGAAAAAAAGGAAAAGAACTTAAATGTGGTCAACATGACCAATAAAAGAAAAGACTAGAATAATCTAAATTGATCTAAATCTTTCTAGAATCTTCTAATTCCAACACTCCCCCTCAAGCTGGGGCGAAGATATTAACAAGACCGAGCTTGCCAAGAGATGACTGTAGAAGAGCTGGACCAACAGGCTTAGTAAACATATCAGCTGTTTGTCTAGACGAAGGAACAAAGCTTGGTGTGATGACTCCTGTTCGCACTTTTTCTCTAATGAAATGAATATCCACCTCTATATGTTTGGACCTCTCATGAAGAACAGAATCAGATGATAACATGATTGCAGATTTATTATCACAGAATAATGTAGACGAGTCCATAATTGGGAAATCCAATTCATTGAGGAGAGAGCAAAGCCATATGAGTTCACAGGAGCCCTGAGCCATAGCACGATATTCGGCCTCAGCTGAAGATCGTGAGACAACAGTTTGCTTTTTACTTTTCCAAGAGATAAGGTAACAACCCCGAAAAATGCAAAAACCAGAAGTTGAGCGTCTATCACTTTTTGAACCTGCATAATCAGCATCGGTAAAGCAGGAGAGCCCAGATTGAGCTCCTGTCTTGAAGAAAAGGCCAAGACCTGGACAGGTTTTGAGGTACCGTAGAATATGATATACAGCATCTATATGTGAAGTCCGTGGTGCGTGCATAAACTGGCTAACATTGCTAACAGCAAAAGTGAGATCCGGCCTTGTGTTCGTC
>NMUG010009248.1:0-11342 GCA_002855965.1 Monotropa hypopitys
AATATATATATATGAAAATAAATCAAATGCACTAAAAACACACGTAATGCATGTGTGACGTGATTGATTATACCTGATGTTGTATGTGCGCCCCAACTAGAAAATATGCGATGCTCTTGACCGGAAGAATTTCTGATCACTTTGACACTTGATCTTCGTCTGTTGTCTTCATGTCTTTATGTCTTCAATCCCAGCTCAGAAGATAACAAATACAAAACTCGATAGATCAACTGATCCCGGTATAACAAGTACAAAGCCCGATAGATCAACTGATCCCGGTAAAACAAAACAACAAAAATATACTTTACAATAATCTTAAATTTTGGCATTTGACCTTATTGTAGAAAATGTAGAATTATTGATCAATCAATTGGATTGTAGATATTGGATCTTGAGTTGGCTATTATGATATACACGGGTATTTGTACCCTGGGTATTTGTACCAATGACATTACGCAATGTGGGCTTGACTGGGCCTTCCCGACAGGTCAGGTAATACAAGAAATTATATGGTTAGTTTAGCCAATGGGCTACTAGTACGGAATTACCCGAAACTCTTAGATTTATTGATTATCGGAAATCCTTATTTTGATAAGGAATTGGAAGTAACTTGGACACACTTGATTTATTGAAATTGAAAGAATGGAACACCACACCTTGAACATTGATAACCCCACTTAGAACCTTGCGGATCCTCATACATGCATCATATATATATATATATATTGTACACCGGCACGCACCCATGATCATCATATACATCTTTTGTTTGGATTTCTCTACTAGGCCTTGCCTAACCCTCTATTTTTAGGTAAAGAGCCTATGGCTTAGCTTGGAGTGCAGTTCAAGGTATATTTTGAAGATCATTGGAGGTTTTGCTCTTGGAATAGCATTTATCATTTCCTTTTCGCATTTTACTTTAAAGTCTTAATGGTACCCGGGTTGTTGTCACACTCCGAAAAATTTAGTAATTCTCTCGTCGTCCATTAAAATTAATTAAATCTTTTTTTTTGGGATTTAATCCTATTGTCGTTGAAATCGATCGATTGTTGTTCGTTAAAATTTTAGTGTCGTCGAGGTTGCGAGAATGTCATGAGGTCCCACGGATTATATTCGATTTATATCGAACAAGATTGTGGCGATAGGAGCCTCCAACGCATTAGTCGCGCGGTGACAACACATTCAGTTAAGGCGTCGAATTGTTCGTTGGTTTTCGAATTGGTTTGGGAATCTTAAAGAAAGTTGGGTAATGATCTTGTGATGTCAATTCAGTGTCTACGATGTTTGGGAAGTGTTCGTGTCCGCATCGGAGCGATTCGGGAGTTTTTTGGGCCAGTTTCAGGAGGCTCGTCCGGACGAGGATGGTGTGCCGTCCGGACGAGAGGATAAGATTTTGTGTGTGAGCTGTTGTTCCCTTGTCCTGATCAAAAAGGGGTCCCGTCCGGACCAAGAAGGGGGCTCGTCTGGACGACGGTTCCCCCGTCCGGACGAGAAATCTGCTGTGTGCGATTTAAGTTCGGGAAAAACCTAAATTTTTGGGCAAAACACATTCTCTCTCTCTTCCTCTCTCAAATTCTCTCATTTCAACCCCTATTCTCCACCTTCTCTCCTCTCTAACACCCAAACCACTTGGATTCAAGCCAAACCCTCTTCACCAATGATGATATATGCATCTCCCTCTACACATCCATGGGCATGGATCGTCTCAAATCGGTAAGCTTTCCTCTCTCTCTAAAACCCTAGGTTTTGGTCCTCTCTCCCCCTTTCATGGAGTTTGGTTGCTCACTTGTGATTTTGGTCTTTGTAAACATTGTAGAGCATCGCGAGGGCTTCGCGGTGGCGGGCTTGGTTCACACCGGCGGTAATGGAGATTTTCCGGTGACTTTTCCGGCGAGCGTCACCGGAGCTCCGATCAAGGTAGAGTTTTATATCGCTCTCGTTTGTAATGTTGGTATTCTTATTTCCCCATTGCGATCGTATGTAAATTCATCGTCTTATACACTTAGGCGAAATTGAGGTCGTTGGTCGTTGTTCGCGTCAATTGGTATCGTATACCCGTGGTCTAGGGTCGCTACGTACTCCCTAGGCTGTTGATTGTTCGATTTCAAATTCAATTGCGAAAAGCCCCAATTTGGTGAAAAACCCGTCGTCGTCGTTTTATAAAATTAAATTGGGGAAAATGACTTGTTTTGGGATTCCCAGGGGTGTCGGTGGGTTGAAACATTGGTTGACACGTTTTTGTGGAAAATCGAACAAATGGAACGTTTTGTGAATAAATGGAAGTGTTTGGGAAACAATGGCATGATTTGCGAACGAACGACATGTTTTGGAAATGAATGTAATGTTTCGGTAAGAATGGGAAGGAAGTCACATTTTGGGTTGATACGTCGACTAGGAGGTTGTTTGCCCTAGGTCGCACAAAATGTTGATATAAAATGAAAGTGTGGCACCATTTACTCTATACGAGGAATTACTTGAGTGGCTGTGATTCAGGTTGCTTACCTTGGGTCACTATTCAGAGTGACACACGACATTGCGCAATGGGGGTTTGACTGGACCCTCGCGGTGAGCCGAAAAAAATAGGAACTGCACGACATGGGGTTGACGAGCCCCTATGCGGAACTAGCCGATACTCTTTGATATGTGGTTGACTTTGGCCTTGATTGTACTATAAGGCATGGAAATGAAATACAAGTAAAAGATTGGAATGATACGGGGATTGGAACACTTGGAAAAACATTTGAACAACGGAAATGAGTTTTTTACTTAGCGTGGGTCGACACTTGACACAAATCTCCCTTGGCCTTATCTAGGCAATATTTTGGTAGATGTTGGATACTTTGCTTCTCTTTCTCGGGTCTTGGTCAGACACACTATGTTTTACTACTTTTACCCTTACGATGAGTCTACTTTGAAACTATGGAAAGAAAATAATTGTTTTAAAATATGATGAGATCCATTACATAAGTCACATTACATTTCTTGCATGATCACACACCCTCACCCCAATATTATAGACGTTTGCAGATAGATTATCTCTACCAGGCGGTGGTGCCTGACCCTCTACTTTTGTAGGACTTGTTCCCTTAATTGAGAGTGGCTGCGGGATCCTTCACAGGACTTGAGGCCGGACCAGATTGTAGTGATAGGTTGCCTCTCTTTTCAGTACTGCACTTTCTTTTCTTTACTGTTGGCCGCCTTGTACAGGATAAATTTATAAATCCTATTTTGGCATTTTCTTTTAGTTGGGGCACTGTTGTACAGGGTTGTGTTATAAAATCCTTTTTGCCTCTTTTCAGTTGTATTTTATGTTAGTAGAAAGTATGTATTGTAATAAGTAGTGTGATAAGTAGTGTGATAGGTAGTGTGTGTGGTAGATAGCACTTTACTTACCTGTTTGGATACTCATTGCCTACTTCTAACACTTTCCATTGTTTAAAAAAAATATGTTCCAAAATTTGGGAGTGTTACAGTTGTAATATTTAGTTTAAGGTCTTATTTTATCTTTACTTGTGACTTTCATTTATGATCCATGTGAACTGTATTGGGTATTATCATTCGTTTTATCAATTTAGTTATTTTAAATTTCTCAATACCTTCCTTTCAAAAAAATGGTTTGAAATTTCCGGGATGTTACACATAAAGTCTCCACCACGTATCATCCTCAAACTAATGGTCAAGCCGAGTTAGCAAATAGAGAGATAAAGCACATTCTTGAAAAAATGGTGAATCTGGACTGTAAGGATTGGTTACTTCGGTTGATCGATGCTTTATGGTCCTACCGTACCACCTACAAAACTATTTTAGGAGCCTCTACATAATGACTTGTTTATGGCAAAGCTTGCCATCTATCGGTGGAGTTGGAACACAAGGCCTTTTGGGTGATAAAACAATTGAACTATCATTTGCCCGAGGCTGAGGCCCATCGAAAGCTTCAAATCAATGAATTAGAAGAAATTCGGAATGACACATACCAAAATTTGCACATATACAAAACGAAAGTGAAAATTTTTGACGACTGCAATATTTAAACAAAAAATTTTATGGTTGGTCAAAAAGTGCTTTTATACAACTCCCAGTTGCATCTATTCCTCGGAAAGTTAAGATTTCGTTGGGTTGGGCCATACATAGTTAAACATGTCTATCCACATAGTGCGATTGATGTATTCAACACCAACAACAACATTTTCAAGGTTAACGGACAAAGACTAAAGTCATTTTTAGAAAACTTCCCTATTCAAGAGGTTGAGGAAGAATTAGTGGACCCAATTTACGAGGGCCAACGACAAAACTAAAACAAACTATATTTATGCATATATGCATCTAGGAGACGTTAAATCTATGGAGGATGAGATACCTCCAATGTTCCTTGAAAAGTAAGGATGACCTTGAAAGATGATTGGAGTGTTTCTCAAAAATTGAGAAATACAACCTTTTGAGTATTGGTCTACCCTGAAATTCTATGATTTTTTCTTCTTATATTTGTACCTTTGCTTGTGGTGGGTGGTTGTAGTTCTTGTTTTGCAGGACAATATGATTCTTCGTCCAATAGTTCAATCCGTGATCACAAAAAGGAATACTAAGTTTTCATATTTCGTATACTTTCCATCCGGTCAGTACTTTGTCTCTCTCTTTCACTTTTAACTTTATGTCGCACGGGGATGTTGCTTTATTGAAATTGGGGTAGGGGATGTACTGACACTTCACTCTTCTATTACTGTTATAAAATTTTTTTGAAAGAAATTTTTTTCCCATAAATGATTGCCAAAGATGTTAATTGTACTTTCTACCATTAGTGATATGCCATGGTGCCCTCTGTATGTAGATGAATCATTGTGAGAATTGTCTTGTGTACATACCTTCGCATAAGTGTCTATTCAATCATTGGGACATACCTTGCCACTATTACAAAGACAATCTAACACTTATGCTTAAATTCTTTCAGATGCTCATTTTGTGATTGAAGAATAAATTGCATGTATATTCGTTTATGAGATCCATTGTGACATGGTTTGAGACATTCTTTGCGTGATATTACCACCTAAGTGTCCCCATTAACCTACTTTTGAGCCTTGTCTGTGTCCTCTCTTTGAGAACCCCTTAGAAACTGGATGTAAGGTGATGGGGTAGGTGTTGGCATGATTGGATGTGAAGAGATGGACAAAAGAATAGAAAAAACTCAGAAAAATGGTTCAAAAGCCTGGGTACCGATCTCCCAAGCCACGGGGGACCGGTCCTATAATTCTAGTGAGTTGAAATTAAGCCAGAGACCGGTCTCGCATACCTCCGGAAATCGGTCCCCAGATTCCAGTGGGTTCATCAGTTGTTCGGGTATCGGTCACCCGACCCTCCGGGGACCGGTCTCTTGTTTGAAAATTCGATCATTTAAAATAGACCGACTTGAAATTCCTCAACCCTACCCTTTCCAAAACCCTCGATTTTTCTCTCTCTCTACCCTGTGGCGATTCTCTCTCCCTCTCTGAAATACCCCTTTAAACTCAATCTAACCTCTATTAATCCACCACATCTACCTTCTCCACCACTCTATATTCCATAAAACTACATTCCCAATCTTCAAACCCTCTTTTCCATAACCAAAACCAGAAATGTCCAGAATGATCGGAATGTCGGAATCCATCCAACAAGGTAACTCCTATTTATCCTCTCTTGTTTGGATGATGCTATGAGTGGCTACAATGGCCTTGATTGTTGTTAATATGGCCTGGAAGAGCATGGGTCGCAAACCTTCTGCAAGGGAGAAGGGCAAGATGATTGTAGGGGGTTCGTCTAGTCAACCTCATGATGATGAGGAGGTGTACGTTGAGGTTGATAATGAGGAGGAGAGAAGGAAGAAGAAGAAGGCCGATAAGGAGGCCAAACGCACTCACAAGAAATGGTCACAGGCAAAGAATTTTCCTATGTGGAAATTCACTTGCGAGAGGCAAGTTGATCGACAAGTGTTAGGTACGAATGCCATTTATCAATACAATTGAGTACCATGGGTTGCAACACTTCTTTATAAAAGTTGAAGGTTACCTCCCTTTGCTTGTCATTGCTTTCTATGAGAACATGATGGTCCACGATAATTTTGTGATTGACTCGAATATTGGGGGTGTTACTATTACGGTAACCCCTGATGTGATTGCTCGATATTTGCACTACCACCGGCCCTCTCAAAACAATATTACTTACCTGATGACTCTTTGGAATCGTACTATTGATCACGTTGTCCAAACAATTACTGAGGAGCTCCAAGCTTACAATCCATACTTTCAGAAGTATGTTGCGGGGGAGGGGGGGGGAGGGGGGAAAGAACTTTACCGTTTGAGCAACAAGATTTTAGCCTACAATCTTAGTCCATACAGCCATGAGAAAACGCCTACTAAAGAGGACGGTGACTTAATTTTTGCATTCGGATCAAAATTGGAAGTTGTTTATTGGGCCTTATACATTTGGGTCCAAATGACAGTTTTTCGTGCTAAAGTAATCGCTAATGGGAACATTCCCTTTCCGTCTATGATCACCTCTCTTTGTTTGCATGCTGGGTGTAAGGGTAAATTTGGTGACAAGATGGTGCCCGACATTCCCGGGGCCATTACCCTTGCTTTAGTGAAGAAAAGCAAATCCCTATCTCATCTGGCGGATCCCGACGAAATTGGCATATCTAGACCTACCGCTCGGAACCCTCGAGATAGAATAAAGCAATGTTTTGAAATTCTTAGTGGCCATCAAGATACTATCCTCGATAATCAATGCGACATCGAGAGGGGTTAGTGTGTCATTCGAATGGAACAAGGAAAAATGCATCGGAAGTTGGAAAAGCAAGACAAGAAATAAGACAAGATATTGAGGTGGCTCAAATGGTGTATTGGGAGAGAAGAAGAAAGAACTGGGGTGAGTTTCCAAGATCCAGAAGAGGAGGGAGAAACTGAACATGAAACGGAAGAGGAAACTGAAACAAACAATGAGTCAGAGTGACTCAAGTGTTGGAGGTTGTTGTAGTTGATAGGATGTCATTTTGTGAACTTTGAAACTATGGTTGTAATGGCCATTGTTTGGCCTTGTTTTGATATAGGTAGTGGTTTGTGTAGTTCCACCATGCTTACATATTACCGCTACCTCTTTGATATTTCCTTTTTCTTTGAACCATGTGCCATAATTATGTCAAAAGACCTTGATGATTATGTGGATTTTATGAACACTTAGCGTGCATTATATTCGGATGTTGGTTGATATATGGTAACATATTTGATGCCATTCCCTTTTGACAATTTCGTGATGGTGCTCATTCTTGTATGGACCTATTGTTCTTGGGATTCCATTTATGTCATTCCCTTGCACCACGCATGGTGTGTCGACCATTTATGTGAGTGACTCGACTTATATTTTGAACAAACTCAGGTGAGTTTCGGAATTAAGACTTTTTGATGATTGTGTGCATGTGCATTCTCTCTTGGATTTTGACACATTTATGGGACACCTTGGCATGTTATTATCTATGAAAGTTTGATTGAGATGGTTTACCATCTATGTGTGCGAGGAAGTATTTGTATGTGTTTATCCAATGGTATTCTTATTTTTAAATTGTTCGGGATGATCAATGTCCAAGTTGGGGTTGTGATTAACCTATAATATTGCATATTCTTAAGTTAATCTATCTCTAGTTTTGAGGCAATTGCAACATATTTTCATACTTTCTTGATATAATGCACTCGAGGTAGTTTTCTTTGATCTACAGGAATTATGAGTTAAATGGAGCGAATTTCGAGTTATCTTGACTTGTGTAGACCACTAGTCGTTGCCGGGAATGCAAGATCATTGTTGAAGGTGTTACTGGACGAATACGGAGTTTGGATACACTTGGACATGCTTGGACATGCCATGGCAGCTCCAAACTATAGAAATCAAAAAATCCCAGTTAGGGACTGGTCTTTCATACCTCCGGGGACCGGTCCCCCAATTCCAGTCAGCAAAAGTTTGGTTAGGTACCGGTCTCCCATACCTCCGGGGACCGGTCCTAGAATTCTAGAGATCTTACCTGTCCCCCCCGTTTAATCTGAAAATTTGTGTTTTATTTTTAAACATAATGTAAGGGTATACTTGTCATTTTTTGTATTTTTGTGGGAAGTATTTAAGGGAAAGCTACGACTTTCCAACCCTAATCTTAGTCTTAGTTCACTTTAATCTAGAGTTTAAGAAATTACTTAGGGGGCTCTTGTATTTTTTCTTTCTACCTCCATTGGAGCTTCCATTGGAGCTAGCTTGTAGCTTCATTTCCCTGAACAATTCTCTTTATTAAAGTTGTAAGTTGTAACCTTCTCTCTATTAATTTTAAGTTTTATTTTCATCTTGTGAGTAATATATTCATGCTTTCTTTTATTACCATTCTTACAATGGCTACCATGTGTGAGTAGTCCTCTTGGGATGGTCATGTGGGAATTTATCCCATGACTTAGGTGGCCTTGCATGTCTTCCCTATTGTGTCTAGGTTTAGGGTTCCTAAGGAATAACTTCCTAATTTCGGTCTTGTATTGGGGTTGTTAACCTCTTTGCTCACTTGTTGATAAGATTTCTTGGCACAAGTTATTCTTAGATCTATGTCACTCCAAGTACTCGATTTATTGTCTATGTGAAGTTCGTCTCTAGTGTAACCTTAAACTTAGACACTATTACTAGAATTGATAAATCTTCCGAATGCGGGTCTTAACTCGACCTTAATTCGTATTTTTGTGGACATGCAAACCACTTGAGTTTTTGGGCGGATGAACCTATGACCATACCCTTCTTTTAAATTAGCAAGTTATCCTTAGTAACTCTTTGACTTGATCTTACATTGAGTCCTCTTGAGATTTGGTTGGCATTCCTAATGCCACAACTTGAAAACCCCAAGAAAATATCCATCTAATTGCTAAATCCTAGTCTCCCTGTGGATTCGATCTTTGACTTCCAAGTATTCTACTACACTGGTCCTTAGCCTTACGCTTCGGGCAACCTCCTACTTTACAACACACGCGGAGGTGGTAAACAGTGACTTTTGTGGTTCAGTGTGTTTTGATTTTGGGCTTGGTGTTTCCATTTTGGTTTAGCTGTGTTCGTGCACAGCCAACACAGCTTGGTGTTTCAATTTTGATTATGGGTTATATTTGAATGGGTTTCATTTTTGGGGTTTTTATATGTTGAGAGGCTCTAGATTGTATGGGTTTCATTTCTGGGTTGTTTGTCTATTCTAATCATTTTTGTTTCCGGGTTGTATCGCTATTTTCGGTTGTATGTCTATTTTTGTTTATGGGTTGTATGGTTGTTCAGAACGTGAACATTTTCGTTTCACATATTTGTTGATAAATCTAACTCTGTGTGTGGATTTCCAGAGCTCTCACATACACATTTGATTTCTGGGTTCTCTCTCTCTCTCTCTCACTATATATGTGTATGTTACGTGTGTTGCATGTGTGCGATCTGTGTTTTTTTACTATCTGTGCATTCTGTGTGTGCAACCCGTGCCGGAGAAACAATTGGGGGTATCGCGTGTGTGTCTCTATGTGCATTGTGTTTTTTTCTTGGTTTCGATTTTGATTTTCTTTTCGATTTTTTAATTTTGATTTTGATTTTTTCGTGCGATCTGTGTTTTGGCTGTATGTGCAATCAGAAGCAAATATCAAGGTGGGAAATATGTGTCAAAATGTGTGTGAAATATGAAATGTGTGATGTGGAATATGTGCGTGAATGTGTCAACATCAAGCCATTCAACCAAAAAGCAAATATGTATCCAAGCATTTCTGATCGTCACTTGATTTTGCCCGTCACTGGATTCATACTGTCACTAGTTTTTGCCCGTCAATAGATTCTGCCCGTCACTGCAATTGACTAGTTTCCAGTTTTGGTCGCGTAAATTGAAATAAAAATTAGGCTGTGATGATCTCTTGAATTTCTGTGATGACCGTGTGTTATGACAGGGTAACTCAGTGTGTTTGTGAGGCATTTCTCTCGCGACTGCTGTTGTTGCAGCCATGGCATGTGTTTTATTTTTAATAGAAAATTTCGTATATGAGCCCATTAAAAAATAATTATTATTTGTTTAAATAGTTCTACCTAATTTAGGGTTTAGGTTTAATACATTTTAATGTTCCTTACTTCTTTGTATTTGTATTTGTATTTCTGTATTTCAAACATAGGCTATAATGAGGCTGTTGTTGTAGTCACAATGTGTGTTCCCGCCCCGATACACTACTCTAGTGAGGCTGTAATCGCGTGGGTTAGCGATGTACACACATGATTACTACTCTAATCACTATTCTTTATGTGAAAATTCTCTAACATACATCTCCTATCATGCTTTAAAAATAGATTCAATTAATTAAAAGAAATCATGCAACGTACATCATGTGGCAATCAACAAACATCAACAGTGGAAATTAAATTAGCTTCTGAACTTCATTACAACATGCTTTTAACTAATAAAAGAAAACTAATTACGAGTGCACCCCGATCAACATACTAAGGAAAATGTACTACACAAGTCTCATGTGAACATATCTAAGTCTTCAATGTGTCCGACTCAACTTTCGAACCAGTAGTGGATTGTTAGGATTTTTAGTGTGTTGGCTATTTTCCTGGGATTTTTAGCATGTTAAAAGGCAAATTGTATTTTAGATTTAAATTACAAAACCATCCAGAGTCGTTAGTTTTTCAAGATAATTCTTGGTTCAGGGTAGTGGTAGGCTAGTTCTCCACTCTTCGATCCTGGATGTTGATTCGACTCGTCGTGCTTGCTGAGGTCGTGGCTTCCGATGGTAAATGCTCACTGGTATGATATTGCATTCATTGCATATGCATTTATTAGTTCGTGCATTATCAAATCATTTTTTCTAAGACGCATATGTTTTATTTTTATTTTATGTCCCGGTTTTAATAAGAATATTTTTTAAATCATATTTACAACTCTTATAAAAAATATATATATTATTAATATAAAACATACCTAAATTATTTTCCAGTAAAACATTGCTAATTTCTGGTAAAGTCTTGATAAATCGAGTTTCCGGAAAATCGATTGAATTTCAGTATAATAGAATAAATAGTAAAGTTCATTTCATTTTTTTAATACAATCATTTTCTCTCCCGGTGACACAAAGTGAAGATGAGGACCCTGAAGGATTTTTTCAGAAAAAGGAATTGGCTGTTGAAACCAGAGATCAAGATCGACCAAGATCAAGTCTCCTACCTCGCTCGAGCAATTGGGTACGCTCGAGCGACCCCTTTACCTTTGCTCAAGCGAAAATTGCTGCTGTATGATTCTTTTGTCGGCTAGTTTCAAAAATTGATTCCTAAAATTTTCTTTTCCC
>NMUG010009249.1:0-11342 GCA_002855965.1 Monotropa hypopitys
CAATTGATGGACTGTAGCTTGTGTTTAAACACAAGTTACAGCCAATTTATGGACTGTAACTTGTGTTTAAACACAAGTTACAGCCAATTTATGGAGTGTTTAAACACAAGTTACAGGTTACAGGTTACATGTTACAGGTTACAGGTTACAGTCCAATTGGACAGGTTACAGTGCAAATGCACTATGCATTTGCACGGTAAATTTATCGAAATCAAAAAATTTCATATCGAATATGGATCTTGTCTTATAGATCTCATTGAGACGAATCTAAAAATATATTTTTTACAATATTTAGATTTGTATAATTTGAAATAAATCGTTTTTTATAAATAAAATGAATTTAATATTTAAAAGCGCAAACAGAAGGGTATACCCGTAAATTGCTTAATGGGACCTCGCGGGGGATGAAACTTATTGCTGGAGCCGCACAACAATAAGTACCAAAAATGGGACCGGTCCAAAATTTTCCGATAAATAAACCCAATAAATCTTGGTGTCATAGAATAGATAACTGCAAAATTATCAGCATTTGCAAATCCAAAATTATAAGAGTTTGTCTCCCAAAATTAGAATAGTCGATCTTCCTTTAGTTTTTTGGAACCTCCAGTCAACAATTAACATGAACCAATCACTAGAACTAGCAAATTTACTCTGGATTTACAACATTAAACCTTTTGCTTACATCGAGAACGCAAGTCGAACAACCTACTCAATGTTTTTGCTGAAAAGTTTTGCAGAAATCTGTAATTCTACATATGTCAGGCAGTCAGGCAGTATCATGCTACTGTGTTAAGCAGAGACCGGATATTAACACATTTCAACGAACACTTGCATCAAATTTATAAAAGATCCCCAACTAGAGATGTGATGTAAACAATGTGAGTCCTAAGCAAAGGAAGCTCAAAGTTGTGAATTTCACATGATGAACTTGATCTTTAACTTCACGCAACACTTCTGAATTGCACTTCCAATTATGATTTTCCCTTCCCCTTTAAGTTTCCCCCTTTCTTTTTGTGAGGGTGCGTGTGTGGTGGTGATAGGGAGGGGCACCTTACTTTTCTCGTTTTGTTTACAGTATGGTTTATTCAAGACTTGAATGACTACTTTTAGAACATTCCATAGAATACAATTCCATTCACCCTCCTTTTCTTCTACCTACGTGTTCCCAGCAGCTATACCAAATTAGGAAACTAATCTAGAACCAATACCAGACGGAAATTAGTTCATCCTCCCTTCCTTGCTCCCACCAATATGGTTAAACAAAGTACATCAGAAGTTGGGATGAGTATTCCAAAATCAATGCTAGCTGTGATCCACAAACCATACCAAATCCAAATGTCGGAAGAATAGTCTAGAATCAATACAAACTAGACGTAACGAAAAGCAATTGGTGTTCCTTATTAATAGGAGCTTTAGAATGTTGCACAAACACACATGCCATTTGTGAAACAAAACACGTTATATAGAATTATTATCATAAACTTACACGCTACATCAAGAGATTGAAATTCTGTGCTCCCTTCTTTTCTGTAAACATGTATCTATTTTAAAACTAGCAGAAGTGTCAAACCAAAAAGAACCTTAAGTCCCAAACAATTCAGATAGTCCATCTTTGGTGGGGGAGCCTGATGTAGGACAAGGACCTATAAGTGTCCTCAGAAGGGCTGCCGAGCAGACCCTAACTCCAGCCGAGCAACCTACCCCTCCCCTTCATCAAGCCGCACAACCTATACTCCTTGCCGAGCTGCCTTCCCGCACTCCGGATGCCCGCACACCAGGTGCCGAGCTGCCATACTTGCCGCACAGCTGCAATGAGCTTCAGTCCAGCCCGGCCAGTCCAGCCCGTACCAGCTCAACACGGAAAAATACGTCAGCACGGCCTCAACAGCGACACCCCATCTCGGCTGTATTCCCGCAGAGCTACTGGGACGAGACCACACGGGGACCACTCGACATACCCTGACATTCTGTTATTGCTTTTCAGAATCTGTTAGGAATTGTACAAATTGTAATCATTTACTTTTTCCCCTTTTGTTTGTATTAGCCGCCATTCATTTAGGGTTTTCCTCTTTGTAATCCTTAGTGGCTATATAAGCCAAACAATGTAAAGACACAGACAACTTTTTTTTGATAATTTGAAAACCCATTTTCCGAGCAGAGTATTTTCTCTCTCTCGTTCTTCAGGTGGACTCCTGATTTGTTAGGTGGATTCCTAGCACTTCTACCGAGCTCCGGTGTTAGTTCGATCATTCTCTTACAGATTACGGTGTTAATCTGCCCGCTACTACCGGATTTTATTTAAAATCCGTCCGTCATTCACCTCGGTTTCAGTTTCCCTGAACCGGCCTTCACTTATCCGTTTCCATTCCGCTGCGTTCTGCGTCAGGGATGAATCCCGGAATCCCTAAAGGTCAAATCCATTCCGGATTTATCCAAATATCATTGTAACATAGATGGGGCAAGGTTGAAGTAATGGCTCGTCAACACACTAAATCAACACAATCCGTCTTTCCTAAAGGCCGTTGGGAGGGCTCACGTAGCCCCCTAGGTGCACAAAGTCGTGGGTGGAGCGACCACCCCGGGAATCCCTAAAGATCAAGTCCATTACCGCATATAGAACATACCAATTCTCACACCATTTCTACAAGTCTTTCAACCCGGGAATCCCTAAAATCAAGTCCATTCCCGTCGATAATCGTGTCAACGTCATTCGTTATATTCAAGGGTCCACATAATCATGATTGATTCAATTTCAATTTCCAATCCACGCAACATGGTACAATGTGCGACAATTTTCCACAAAACATGACCCATGGTAAAAACCCATCTGTTAAGCCTAATTTAGGCCCAATTTCATATGTCCATTTTCAATTTAACTAAATGACCTCTAATTGATCAAAAGCCCCAATTTTATAAATTTGGGTTCATGCAAGATTTAGGGGTTTTTACACAACTTGTTCTAACATGCAATTGACTCAAGTATAATGCTCCTAAGACCATAGGGACTCCATTAGAACCATTAATTTCATAACTCAACCTTAAACCCTAGGTCAATTTCACACAAACATGCACATACAATAATTTCCCAATAATGACTAAGTTTCAAAGAGAGAGGAAGAGAGAGGAAGAGAGAACATAACCTAGAACCGTACAAGTAAAGATATCACCCTACCTTTGAAGCTTGAACAAACCCTCGGAACTCGAATCTGGCGAATGATGAAGCTATTGAGCTTGTTGCGTAGCTCTTGATGAGGAGAACAATCTTTCTCCTCGCAAAACTTGATTTGGATCTTGCAAGGCTTTGGAAATCTAGTGAGAAGTTGGAGCTTTTTAGAGTGAGAGAGAGTAGGGAGGTAGAGAGAGTGTAACAATGTGTTATGAACACATTTTAGGGTTAAAATCGTGTATAAGGTTGAGGGGAAAGAGTAGGGAATGACCAAAATGCCCCTCATTAACATCCCGAAAATTTTCCTTCCGCGCTACCGTAACCGGTTGCGCCCCATAGCGTAACCGGTTGCGCAACCTTCAGTTGATTGCACAGATTTCTGCAGACACGCAACCGTAACCGGTTGCGCCTCAAAATCCCGTAACCGGTTGCGCTAGGCTCAGTCAGAAATCCAAAACTTCTATCGAAATGGTTTTGAGCGTAATTCCTCCATCCGAACTCCGATTGACGTGATTCAAGTCGCGTTGGATTCGTAATCGAATCCTCTACCTCATCCTAGGATCAACCACCTCAAAATCACGACGAGATTTTGAGACAAACGTAAAACCAAGATTCACAAATTGATTCGAGAATGAAAAGAATTCCGGAAAACAAAATTTGGAAATATGGATCGTTACACATGGTGCTCTGTCATGATGACCTCAGAGGATGGGTCAGGATCGTGACAACATCACTTCTTCTTTCGCTTCCATATTCTCTGTAGGTAATGGTTGCTTTCTCTTTTGCTTTGGATTTTAACTAATTGTATTGGCCTTGTGGCTCTTATGACCCAATCGCTCTGTCTCCCGAGCAATCTCATCCTCCACTTTATCATGTTTCTCGACTTAGTCCATTAAATATATCATCGTCTCTACTGGATTCATAGTAAGAGATTCCCATAACTTCTATCACTCTCCGGAATTTCAAACCATTTTTTTTTTGAAATAGAAAATATGACAACAAGGACAAGTAAAATAAACATCTACACAAATCGTGTGCAGAAATAAAAACGGAATGGGGGTATCACATGCAAGCAAGCAAATGAAAGTTAAAGGTTTACAAATCCAAATAAAATTAGAGTCCAGGTACATGAAATAAAATAAAAGACTAAACCAAGTAAATAAGGGATACCCAATAATGGCATCCAATCCTCTGATCTTCAAAGCTGGGTAGCCGAGTCAGTACCTAAAAATAAAGGGTTAGGCAATTGCCTAGTAAAGATAATCTATATCCAAGTATTTCCCAAATTGGGACAAAAGATGCGAGTGCGAGATATAATAAATATGCATACAATGAGGACCATTTTCATGGTTTCAAAACCATTTCCAATTCTTTTCCAAAATCAATTTTAATGACTTATTGAATTTCTTCTGAAAGCTCAATTTGATGAAATCAAGGAGAATGAAATAGTTTCAAGTTCTCATCTCAACCTTGACGATACAAGGGAGGCATAAAACATTTTTTTGTATTTTTTCACCTTGAAGAAACAAGGGAGTCATGTATAAAAACATTAATCAAGATTAATTAGGTTTTGGCTTGTTCCGCGGTAGGAGTTCGTCAACTTAACTACTCATAAATTTCCTCAGAATTCCCCAACCCTGGGGAGGGATCCAGTCGACCCCCATTACACAATGTAGTGAGTGTGAATCCACTCAAGCAATGAAATGCCCATATATATAATATAGCCAACCCAATGCATCTATCATGTTTTAGGCCAATTAAAACCCATTTATTCAAATTTCCATTAAATTCCATAGATTAGGACATCCATGCCTCCGAATTCCAATTAATGACCAAAACAGATTTTTCTCCAAATTGATTTCTACTTTACCAAATCCAAGTGTCAATAGGGTCATAGGACCATTTTACAACAGTCAATTTCAATACATAACAACCCAATTTCAAATTCCTACATGACCCGAATTAGGGTTTTATGAAAATTAAGGCTCTTACAAATTAACTAGGGGATCTTGAAATTGAAGTCATAGGGAGTCTATTAAGACCCATGTGGGCATAAGCCCTCAACAAATTTATGGATTAGTTCGACCTGCAAACATCACCTATACAAATATCCTCATCCTAACGAAAACTAGAGAGGGATAAGGGATCATACCAACCAAGGACATACATGGAGTAAAAAACTCTACCTTTAATAAAGAATCACTTACAAACCTTAGGTGAGGGGGTCTTGATAGTGCCATGAGCTTTTCACGTCAATAGAGAGAGCTGGTGTCACGACTTGAATTTTAAAGTCTTTTAAATTCAATTCTTTGGTTTCAAATTAATCTTGGAGGATTTTAAATAGGATACTCACTTCGTGATCTAAAAATAGCTCTATATTGATTGAAAAACTTGTTTTGAAAAGAGTTCAATTCATTCCCATAAGTCCTCGATTAATTTGACGCATCTCGGGAGGGCCCGAGAGGGCCTTGGCACATTTTCCTCACTTCAGAGCACTTGTGCACCGATTGGGCTCTCAGTTGCACCGGTGCAAAGTGGTTCTGAAGGTTGTGTGGTTGTTTGCATCGGTGCATACACCGGTGCAATGAGGAATTGGTTGTGCATCGGTGCATGCACCAGTGCACAGGTGTTTTGCTGGGTTTTGGGTTCAGTTGCATCGGTGCATGCACCGGTGCAAAGTGGATCTATCCTTTTGTTTTGCTCGTTGCATCGGTTAGTGCATCGGTGCAAAGGTGTTTGCACCGGTGCATGCACTAGTGCACAGAGGGTTCCGGTGATACTCATTAAGGGCAGTATTGTCATTCTGGCTAAGGGGCTATATATATGATCCTTGTCCGATTTTGGGGTCATCTCCCCCATTTTTCTGACCTAGCCTCTCTCTCTCTCTACCTCCCATGGCTCTCTCTCCCTTCTCTCTACAAATCCATCCCCTTACCAAGCATGGATGAAGATGGTTCTTTAGAGAACGTTGATCCCCTCGCCGAGATCTCTCCATTGATGTGGATAGCTTCGTGAGTTGTGCTTACACCCTCGTCTAGGGTTATCTCCATCTTCTAGGATTAAGGTAAATATGTTTCTATCTTGTGTTTGTGTAGTTGTGCTAGATCACCAAATTAGTTTTCAAGATTAAAATTGAATGTTTTCTCCAAAATCCTTGATTTGAAAGTCATGAACCAATCTTGTTGAATAAACCTAAATTGATGGCATCCTTGCATGTGTATTGAGTGTTCTTGGTGGATGTGAGGGTATCAATTTTGGACCTAGGACTTGTATTTTGATTTTCTTGGAATTGGTTGAAATTTGGGGATTTTGTCCTAAGAGTCAAATTCAAGGTTTGATATGGTTGCTTGGTCTTGATTAGATCCTAATGAGTGGCCTTGAGTATTGGGTTGCAAGATGGATGATGGTCAAGGAGTCCTTAGTGACTAGAGACCTTGTGTGCCCTTGTGCACACTAGGTGTTTGATGAAATGCCATAGTGAAGAGGATTGTATGTTGATATGTGAATTTGTCACACTAGTTTGGGAATTCGTCTCTATGATATAAGTATTCGCACGTTGGGGTGGTTGGGTGACTAAATATGTATTGTGTGTGTTGAGGTGTGAATTCGTCACACTTAGATGGGAATTCATCCGTATAAAGTGAAATCGTCACTAGTGTTGGGAAATTCGTTCCCTTAGATTGAATTCGTCAGTCTAGAAAATCTACCTATCTTAAACAACCAATGAAAATGTGTGGATGTGGATGTGTGGGAAGATGAGATCAATTCGTAGTCTCCGGGCCAATTCGTGGTCATTCGGGTGTGAGGTTGGTTCTTGAATTCATTGAGACAACCTGAATCAATTCGTGATTCATTCGTGAGCTAGTCGATCCTTGAATTCATTGAGGTGACCATAAATCAATTCCCGATTTGATGGTTTTTCTTGGTTGGTCCTTGAATTCGTTGAGGCAGCCCCAAACTAGCCCAAGGTTTGACTGTAGGTCCGATCCTGGATTTGTCTAGGAGGTTCGAATCCCTTGTGGCCTTTTCCTAACACTTGTTCCAAGTTGGGAATTGAACAAACTAATCATGTAAGATAATTTAACTCACCAACGTGTATCTATATTTATATATAGAAAAGGAAGGAATAGTTGATGTTTAATGTGGTTTGGTGAATTGTGTGGGCTAAGGCTAAGCCGTAGCATTGACTAGTACATTCAATATAGAGTTTGGACTGAGTGTGATAGTTGATAGTGGTGTTGTAAAGAATGAGTTGTGCTCTTGGGTGCGCCTTGCCAAGTGAGTTGTTGTAGTGGAGCCATATAGTCTTGGTATAGTTGAGATTGTGTTCCTTAGTCTTTGTGGCCTTTGGTTCTAGTGTATGTTGTCGGGTTATGTGATTGAGGGGTATGTGGTGAATGAAGATTATTGGTTGGTGTGTTGAGTGGTCTTGAGTAAGATAGAATGGTTGGGTCTTTCTTGGCATGCTAGTGTAGATGAGAGAATTTGATAAGGTTATATGTTTTGGTTGGGAGATTGGCTTGATCGTGATGTATGCCAGAAGAGTGTGAGTGATGGCATGCTTGGGATTGCATTGTAGGGATTCACACTATATGCACATATCACCATGATTGCATTTACACTTGATAAACGTATATTTGCTAGGTATTTATGACTCAACCATCATTTTTCAGTTCTATATAGGTTTGCATGGTTTGATAACTTGTAGCTGGGAGTTGGCATAGGCTTGCTTTAACTTCATTTCGAGTGAGCAGCATTTCATTTATATTTTGTTTGAATGTCATTGTATAAGATCTCCTTTCCCTTTTCTTTTGTAGCTAGTAGGCTTTAATTCAATTGTAAAGGCTATGTATTTAATTTTCAAGGCAAGCTTCATTTAAAGAAATTGTAAAGATGTTTATATTTGATCATTCACGGCCCCTTGTAGTAAGGTTTGATCCATATGGTTTTATAAATTGTCTTTATTTTATTCCTTTCAAAAAAATGGTTTGAAAATCCGGGGCGTGACAACTTGGTATCAGAGCTTTCGTTCGAACACCTTAGAATCTTGGGGAGATTCTTAGTCTCAATGGGTTCTTCATATGTATTCCATAGAGTCATTTGTATGTGTTTGCATGCATCGAGAGTTGTATGGCATTAGTATGCCCTTGTGTGAGGCATAGGAGCTTGGTGTTGGTTCGTGGGATGAGTTTAGCTATCTATGATTTATGCGGAGGTCGTATTTGTGGATATATATATATATATATGTTGAGTATGTGGTCTATTGTTTCTAGCATAAGGAGATGGTTTGGCTCATAGATTGTGCGTAGAGATTTATGAGCATCGTTCTATCTTGGTTTGTATACTTAGTGCATTATTTATGTGTTTGATAGGATTTATCATCGCTATTCTCCTTAGTTGCCGGTATGGCCAACCGTTGGAGAGGTCGCAGAGCTTGTCAGGACGTTCCAGTGGAAGATGCTAACGAAGAAAAAAATGTTAACGAGGGTCAAGGAGAGGCAGTGGATCCAAGAACTTTCATGAGATAGGTTGTTGAGGCCATGGTTGATGCCACCAGAGCAGTTCAAGCCCCTAGGGCTAGGGGTGATAACCACGTGATGGAGGCCATATAAGAGTTCTATGCCATGAACCCTCATAGTTTTAATGGAGAGGGTGAGCCTATTGAGGCTAATCATTGGCTTTCTGCGATTTGTAAGGTGTTGGACACCCTTCACATTGATGATGATGAGATGCGAGTGTCTTTTGCATCCTATGAGTTGGTTGGTTAAGCAGGAGAGTGGTGGAGTTCGATAGTTTAATCCAGGAAGGACGCGTGGAGGATGGCTAGAGTTACAGATCCTGGAGCAGTTGATGAAGATGCTGGTACAATGTCATGGGAGCAGTTCACGTCTACTTTTGAGGATCAATACTTCCCAGAATCTTTTCGTGAACAGTTGAGGATGCAGTTTGAGTTGTTACGTTAGGGTGACATGACGGTTTCTTAGTACGCGATCAAGTTTCAGTCCTTGTCGTGTTTTGCTCCAGAGTTGGTAAGTTCAGAGGATAACAAGTGCAAGAGATTTGAACGGGGCCTTCGTCTTTCCATTCAGAGACTCATCATTGGGCAACATATTCGTTCATTCACGACAATGTTGGAAAGTGCCAGGGTTATTGAGCCTTATTGCAGGGAGGAGGAGAAAGAAGTCAAAGTGTGGGAATCTCGTCGGCAGTCTTTTGGTTCAAATTCCACATCATCTTCAGGTAGCACTGGAAGGAAGCGTCACATGGACCAATATCGTTCTCGCATTCAGCGGGGTCCTCAGTCCATCGTCAGTGTTGGATTCACATGAGGGCTATCCATGAGCCACATTGTTTGTCATCACTGCAACCAGGAAAGGCATTATCATTCTCAATGTCCCCAGATTACTTGCTTCGAGTATGACCAGTTAGGGCATTTGGAAAGAAATTGCACGCAGAGGAGTGATAGGCAAGGAGAGATGTCAGTTAGGCAACAATCATCGGTTGGACCCAGAGTTGATCAACTCTAGCCGGGGAGTTAGAGTCAGCAACCTTGTCACCAATCGTTCTCATCCAGTCCTCAGTTTGAGCGAGGAACTAGTTCCAGAGGTGCAAGTCGAGCTTTGATTCAGAGAGGCAAGTAGCCAGTGGACCAGATGACATGTGGTAGAGTGTATTCCGTTGCTACAATAGATCCGCAGCCGCCAGTTTCTCCGTCGTAGTGGATCTTTTGGCGTTGGCGTTCTTTCGCACGTATTGCTTGTTTTTGAGATTGCCACTCTTATGTTTTTTAGAACGTATTGTGAATTTGTTTGGATATTATGTGGTTGGCCTTAGAAGTTGGACTTCTCAGTAGACATCCGCTATAGAAATCTCTTCGATTTGATTGGTGGGTTCTCTTATTTAGATGTTTCTTTTGTAGCTCATTTGATTTCTACCTCGCAAATTGATGCTATGGTATACTTGACTTGTAAGGTCACTTTCATATGGATCCGGGAATGGTTGATTTGTTTCCCTTGTACCATCTTGTTCCTATTGTGATGGACAAGCTTAATGTTTATCTCCCACTTGTTTGATTCGTGTGTCTTTTGAAATCGTTCTTACTTTCTTGAAAATACATGTCCTTGCACCCAAAGCGTTGGGTAGATTGTTAGACGCATTAGGAATGAGTAATTGAGTCGGTTATTCTTAAACCTTCTGTGTGGCTAGATTGAAGATCTGTAAATCACCTTAGAGCTTGAGAAAAAAAATCAAATCTCCATATTGGAAGGGCATATTTAGTGGAATGTGGAGGGAAATCTATTGGTCTTGGAGTCTTGGAAAACATGAAGTATAGGCGGGATTTGTAAAAAATGTGGAGAACTAAATGTTGGAAAATGTCACTTTTGTAGTAGTGAAAAAGTATTTATCATAAATGATGCAGCCACAAATGAAAAAATACTCATTCCAACTTTTAACTTAGATGTTAAATATGTTAATGAAATCATGAGATACAACGTTGAATAAAAATCCAATGGCAATTGCAAGTGATTCATCATTTAATGCGAGCCTTCAATAAGGAGAATGAGAAAACACACATTCCCATTCATCATTTTTGCTAGAGTCCATTTGACATATGGCAGAAAAAAACTAAGGAAGAAAAATAAAAGAATGTTCATACACGATGATGATGATAATAGATAAACTGTATTCAAACACATTTTGAGTACCTTGCAATTTATTCCCACATATACTGATGCATTTATTTTACATATAACCCTATCGATATGTTAGGTGCAAAAAATGATAATTCTTCACTCCACAACTTTTCATGAATTGTACAGTATTATTACAGCCAACCATGCACTTGAGTTAAAAAATACTTAGTTTACACCTCTGGATGGCTAAAATTCCTACTGCTTGTTTCACACACGTCACTTAGATCTATGTGTGTATGTGTGAGAGAGAATTATCCATGTTGAAATCAGGTGGGATTTCTCTTATAGTTTTTCATTAAAGTTATTTGAGTTCATGAATCTGATTTCTACTCATCTCTGATCTACAAACTACTAGTGTGCAGGACAAACATTATAAGGCGGTGTTCAGTATAGTAGTGGTCTTGAAAATATATTTGGCCCTCTAGAATTAGTGAGACATTTTGACAAACAATCCACATATCAAAGCCAATCAAAAGAGAAAA
>NMUG010009250.1:0-11343 GCA_002855965.1 Monotropa hypopitys
TTTTCATTTTGTCAGAGAAAAGATAGTCCAAAAACAACTTCAAGTCAATCATGTTCCTACTGACTATCAGATTGCTGACATTTTCACCAAGCCTCTCACTATTTCAAGATTTGAATACTTGAGAAACAAACTAAGGCTGAGTCCCAACCAGCATTAGTTTGCGGGGGAATGTTAAAGAAAATAATCTTTTTCTACTTTTTAACACTTGATATTCCGGAAGACTAGCTCTTATGTTCCAGAAGATCAAGCTAACTACTGCTGGTCTGTTACCCAAACCTCACAATGTTCCAGAAGATTACGTTTACTATTCCGGAAGATGAGATTCCATATTGCATACCTTCAGCACTGCTCCTATGATGTTCCGGAAGATTACTTCTGTTCTTCCAGAAGATGGTTAATGTTTAGTAGTTGGTGTCTTAGCTTTGTGAGCCATCTTCCAGAACAAATGTTTTCATGTTCCAGAAGATTGTATGTTTGTTGGGCCTTGTCAGCCCACTCTATAAGTCAGTGGATGTTCTGCCCTCTATAAAAAGTCTGTAACGATCACATTTTAAATTAATGAAAGATTCTATGAATTGTTTTTCCCTCTCTCTCTCAAAGTAGTTTTGTTCATAATTGTTATCAATATCGGCATCCTAATTCTTAAGATATTGGTATCTTGAGTCAGAGGTAAGATATCGGTATCTTAAATTCTTAAGATATCGGTATCTTTAGTCAGAGAGTAAGATACTGGTTTCTTGAAAAACCTTTAAGATATCGGTATCCGGGTGGCAGAGTTAAGATATCGGTATCTTAAGACTAAGATATCGGTATCTATGGGTTTTGATCCTAAAAATCTGTTGAGTTCAAATACCTTTATTTAAGTGAAAATAAGGTTCTTAAACATAATTCTGATTACGTTAAGTTGATTAAGGCCCTTATAAGATGTTTTTAACTTCAGGTGAGGAGACGGAGCCTTCGAACACCAAGAAATAATTCACTCAAAGTCATCACATCTTGGTGAGTGTGTAGCTACCTTTCCATATATGTCTTTTGACTTGTGTTTGGCCTGTGTTTAATGTATGTGGGGATATATTAGTTGGTTGTTTCGATGTTTGCTTGTTGTTACTTGATCACATGACTTCTGTATGTTAAAAATAAGTTGGGATACGTGTGTAGCTTCTTCTACCTGCAAACATGAATGTGAAATGGATGTGGCATAGATTAATGCAAGTATGAATGCAAGTATGAATTAGAAATTAAATATGCGATGCTATGGGAATGATAAATTAAGTACATGATGCTATGGGCATGATGCTATGAGCATGATAAATTAAGTACATGATGCTATGGGCATGATAAATTAAGTACAGAATGCTATGGGCATGATGCTATGGGCATGATAAATTAAGTGCATGATGCTATGTGCATGAGAAAATAACTGATTTCGTGATTGTTGGGGAGAGGCACAACCCCTTTGTTTCTCTTGTTACATATGTTTTATTTACTTGTCAAATTGCATATATTGACTGTTGTAGCTGACATTCCTGGATATCTTATGCTTGTTTGTTTTGCAATCTATATCCAGGTCAGGAAGATTAGCTGGGTTCACTACAAGGCAAGCTGCCATGCCATATGTTTGGGAGAGTTTGAAGGTGGTACTCCTTATGGGGTTTCTTGTTACCTATCTATTATTTCGCAGTTGTCTTTAGTTTTAAGACTCCTATGTGGTTGGGCAGTTGAGAGTTGTAGAGAGAGTTTTATGGCATTTTTTATTTAGATCTTCTGGTTGGTCTCATAGTGCTACAGTTGGAATTATTGGAGTTTTCTGTGAGATTTAAAATGTTCAATATTTCCGCTGCAAATTATTTTATTGATAGTTGTGTGCGATGAGTATTTTATATCCCTTGGGTTTAGTTTTGAGATTTGTCATGTCATGATTCCGTTGCCGGTCCATTTATTTTATCATATTCTGGGACGGGTCGTGACAGCTGGACTCGCCTAGGCCACACTCCTCTACTAGGTCGTGGTCGTGTTTGCGGGCGTGGACGTGGGTCACAACCTCACCTTCCCGCCATAGCTGCTGTTGTGCAATCCAGCGCGCCACCTCAACAACTGCAATGTCAATTCCTTCTACTATCGCTGCCCTGTGTTTCCATGCTAAGCAGACTCATTCTAGTTTTTCGTTAAGCACTAGTTGTGCTAAACATGTCTTTGATTTAATTCATTGTGATATTTGGGGCCCTTATTGCAAGGCAAATTTTTCGAATGCTACATACTTTCTTACCATTGTTGATGATTATAGTCATGTTGTTTGGATCTATTTGATGAAAGACAGGTGAAACTAGCCAATTAGTTCGTCAATTTTGTGTCATGGCCAAAAATCAGTTTGACAAATCCATCAAAACCATTCGTAGTGACAATGGTCTAGAGTTCATTGTGTTGTCCTCCTTTTATGTTGACAACGACATTATCCACCAAACAAGCCTTATTGATACACCCCAACAAAATACAAGAGTCGAAAGAAAACACAGTCATATTCTTAATGTGGCACGCACCTTAATGTTTCAAGCCTCTTTACCCATTGAATTTTGGGGGGAATGTGTGCTCACGGCTGCCCATCTCATAAATTGAACCCTCACACCTCTCCTCAATGGCGAAACTCCACATGAAAAATTATTTTCTAAAACTCCATCTCTTATCCACCTTCGAATTTTTGGGTGTTTATGTTATGCCCACCATAAGGACCGCTCTCGAGACAAATTTTCTTCCCATAGTCGTTGGTGTGTTTTCTTAGGATATCCGCATGGCAAGAAAGGTTGGAAGGTTATGGATTTAGAGACACATAAAATTTTTGTTAGTAGGGATGTCAAATTTGATGAAAATACTTTTCCTTTTTCCACTCCATCCCCTACACTGTCCATGCCAACCGCCATTGCTTCCGGTAGCCCCGATTGGACTTGGGACGCTCTGGACATTATCACTTCTTCCAACCCACCTTCACTGATAGGGGGAGCTGCCTCTTCTAATACCATACCAGTGTCGAGCCAATCCACAACCTCTCCTGCCTCCATGCATCATGAGGAGTCAAGCTGACCCTCCCCCGTTCCAGCTAATCCTATACCAGAAGAACCTTCTGGCTGTAGTCAGTGTAAGTGACAGCCCCCCGTCTTACCTTCTTTATTTCGTCTGCCACACTGTTCGCATACACCCCCTTCGTACACCTCCTCCTCCGGGTCCTCAGGTATGTGGTTTCCATTGACAAAGTTTATTACTTGTGATAAGTTTTCTACCTCCCATTCGAAATTTCTGGGAGCTATTACTGTAGGAGTTGAGCCTCGCAACTTTAATGAGGCTATGAAAGATCTGAATTGGCAAAAGGCAATGGAGAATGAAATCAATGCCCTCGAATGCAATGGCACTTGGACCATTACTGATCTCCTGCTTGGCAACAAGCCTATTGGATGCAAATGGGTTTAAAAGTTAAAATACCATTATGATGGCACAATTGCATGCCACAAAGCCAGGCTTATAGTCCGTGGTGATACTCAAGTTGTGGGTCTCGATTATGATGAGACATTTTCCCCTGTTGAAAAATTAGTCAGTGTCCGATTATTTCTCATTGTTGCAGTTATTAAAGGTTGGGAACTCCATCATCTTAATGTGAATAACGCCTTTTTACATGGCGATCTTCATGATGAGGTGTATATGAAGCTTCCTCAGGTTTTTTCAAACTCTTATCCCACCAAAGTTTGTTGCATTCGCAAATCTCTTTATGATCTGCAATAGTCGCCGCTAAATTGGTTTGCCAAGCTAGCAGTCGCTCTTCGCCGTTATGGTTTTATTCAGTCTCATGTTGACCACACTCTATTCACTTATCGCAACAAGGATATTTATATCCTAATACTTGTCTATGTTGATGATCTGATTGTGGCAGGGAATAACTCTAATTCTTGTACTTCTTTCAAACAATACCTTAATGCCTGATTTGAATTGAAGGACTTGGGTCTTCTCAAGTATTTTCTAGGTATTGAAGCAGTTCGTAATACGTCTGGTTTATTTTTGTATCAGCATAAATACACCTTAGATATTTTAGCGTAGGCTGGTCTCCTTGGCGCCAAACCGACAATCAATCCTATGGAACAAAATCATTGTCTTGCTCGCACTACTGGGCGTATTCTTAGAGACTCTGGTCGTTATCACCGTCTTGTTAGTCATCTTGTTTATCTTTCCATTACAAGGCCAGATATATGTTATGTTGTTCATATCTTGACTCAGTTCTTGCACGAACCACGGCAATATCATTTGGACGCAGTATTTAGAGTGCTTCGCTACTTGAAAGGTTCTCCTGGCCAAGGAATGCTACTCCAATCCGACAGCTCCTTACAGTTATATGATTTTTTTGACTCTGACTGGGTTGCTTGCCCGTTGACCCGCCAGTCTCTCATAGCATACCTTGTGCAACTCGGTTCTTCTCCAATCTCATGGAAGACAAAGAAACAGGCCACCGTATCTTGGTAATCTGCAGAAGCCGATTATCGTGCAATGACTGTTGCTACATGTGAGCTTACTTGGATTAAATCCTTTCTTAGCTCCCTTGGTATATTCCATGAGCGACCATGCACCTCTTCTGCGCTAACCAGGTTGCCTTACACATTGCTTCCAACCCGGTTTTCCACGAGTGAACCAAGCATATTGAAGTCGATTGCCATTATGTTCGCGACCAACTTATTGTCGGGAATATATCAACATACCATATCCCGACTACATAATAGCCAACTGATTTTTTTACCAAAGCTCTCCGTCAAACTCAATTCCAGTACTTATTGAACAAGTTGGGTGTTCACAATCCACACTTACCAACTTGAGGGGGAGTATTAGGCAATATCATACCTTTCCTTTTGTGTAGAAAGTCTTGGTCAATTGTAGTATCACATCTTTCCATTAATGTAGAAAGTCTTGGTCAATTGTGCTAACATTATTTAAAAATTAGTTAGAGTTGATTAGGTGCATATTCTGTATATATCTTTTCATATCTTTCTCCTATAGAAATATTATATACTCTGTAAATAATCTTGGCTATTTAAAGCCATAGGACCAGTGAATATATATACCAAAAATTCATTCATTATCATCTTGTCTGTGGTAGCCGAACCTCACTGGGTATGGTTGGATCCTCACAGCCGGATCAGTCGGCCAGCCCGGACCCTACCCCTATATAACACAGAGAAATCCAGGGCCTTCGGCCTCATGGATCTCCGACAAATCCCAGTATGCCACCGAAGGACAGAACAGAGCGTTCATCATGTACCCTTCAGCATCCAAGGCAGACTCACCGGACACCCGAAGGAGCCAAGTTGGGCCGGCCATGCAGTCTCCTTCAACCTCCGGCATATCCATCCCGGACGTCAAGGAAGCCCTATGTGTCCACTACCCACTGGGAGAAGGAACAACTTCCACCGACAGACGGTCATATGCCAGAGGAGTCCACCATCGGCAGCGACAGGGAACAATGACCTCCGGCAGGCGGCATACGGGGTGGCCATACAACTGCTGACGTGGCTCGGATCGGTCTAATGTCCCAATAGCATTATAGGGCTGACGTTAGCACCAGGACCCCCTCGTGTGTACCATACGCTTGCACTTTCAGTGCCAAGTCAAGTTGGACTATATATACCCTATCGAGGTACTGTTCACAAGATCGGATTCTGAACTCTCTCCAACTGCTCTAGCTTTTTTTTATCCTTCTCCAACTCTTACTAACTTAGATATCGGAGGCCCCTCTCGGTCACTGTCGACCGATGGGCACTAACTATTATCTTGCAGGAGCCAAGAAGGTGATCCCTTTTCTTTTAAAGACGACCCCCTCCTATCCGAAGCACTCATTCCCACTGTTCGGAAAAGCACAGAGGATCCGAAGAGCTCTCTAGATATCAGTCACCACATTTGGCGATTCTGCTGGGGAATTATCGTTCTCAGACTCAGGTGGCCTCACATCCATCTCTTTCCTCAGTGCTTCATGCCTCCACGATGGACGAGTATGATACTCGTGACTTCCACCCCCGTCATTTTCCTCTTGCTCCTCTTCCGATAACCACCACTGCTCAGGATCTACCTTTGGATCTGCTGGGGTCCTCCTCTTAGCATCCCGACGAGAAGCTCCATCAGAAAAATTTAGAGACCGATTTCCTGAAGGACCAACTGGAAAGGCTTGCCGATGGTCCCCTCCACTATCCTCCATTTCCCCTCGAAGAAGCGTTACAGACCAACTATGAGCATACCAGAAGGTAGTCGGAGCTGGAGCGACAGGGAAGGCCGAACGATCATGGCCGCTCGAACAAGGGAAAGGTAGTACGCCGATCCCCCATCCGTGAGCGCCAATCGAAAGGCCGTCATGTCTGGTCCTCCAGGTACTGACCCTCCACTAGTGTTGTATTCAGTTCTCACTCAAGAAGATCTCACGAGACTTTTTACCTCCTTGATGATGGAAACTTGGTCCCTGTCAAAACCACTTCGCTGGAGACTCAGCCCAGGGGAGTCTCAAAAGCAGACCACAGGCACCGACGGCCTAGGCACCATCAGCGCTCCGGCAGGCATCACAGAGCGGATGAGTCTTCCGGTCGGAAGAGAAGACATCACAAGGGTCATAATATCCCTCCCCACAAAAAGGACAGAGATCTCAGGGGTCATCTGAACTATCGTCGGAGTCAGATGGCCCCCAGTCCAGAAAAGAGAGGCGTCTAGAAAAAGACATCCGTCAACGCTAGGCTCCGGCAACTCATCCTCTCCCCCTTCATCCCAGAGATTGAGCTGGCGACTCTCCCTCTGGGCTTCAACCAGTCGAAGTTTACCAAGTTCGATCCCAAGAAAGATGCCTACACCCATCTTATCCACTTTCGGTAGATCATCTCTCTCTACACTACCGACGACACAATCATGTGCTAGGTATTCCCCACCAGTCTTGGCACTTTGGGCTCTCTTTGGTTCAACAAACTCCCTTCACATAGAATTTCTTACTACCATGACCTTGAGTGAGCCTTCATGGCCCGATTCATCACCAGCAGTAAGCAGACCAAATAGGTCGATGCCCTGATCAGCCTCAAGAAGTGCCCGGACGAGAGCCTCTGGCAGTATGCTGAAAGGTACTGGGAATGCTTTAACGAGATCCAAGGTTGTGACCAAATGGTGGCCGCCTCTTCTTTCAAGAACAGCCTAGAAAGAAACACCTGGATCTTCGCTGATCTCACTCTCCACCCTTCAGAGAACATGGATGATCTCATGCTCTGGGTGGAGAAGTTATGCCAGTTAGAAGACCTCCTTGTTAAGCGGGCAACCCAGCGTCCGGGTCAACATTCCCATATACCCCTGCCGACAGGAGGCCGGAGGCAGGTCAACATTGTTAAAGTTGGCAGAAGATGGGGCCCAAAGGCTCCGAAGGCCTATGAGTTTACTACCGAGACAACGTTTTTCACTAAACCAATCTACACAGTCTTAACGCACATCAAGAACCAGCTCTTATTTTCCTGGCCGGACCAAAAGCTCGGAACATCCGACAAAACAAAGGACAAACGGATTCAGTGCACCAACCATAAGGAAAAAAGACACTTTATGACCGGGTGAAAACCCTTCAAGTCGTACTAGGAGCTCCTGGTACAGCATGGCCACCTAGCCCAATGGATTGATCACCAGCGAACTCAGGAGCTAGCTCAGAGGACCGGATATCCCATCCAGCTGGAGGACGATGATCCAATTATCAACGTGAACCACGGCCCCCTCGACAAAGAAGTTGCCGCCCGCCTTCGCACAGAAATTGGCCAGACCTCTACTCCAAAGAAAGTGCTCAAAATTGGATCTTGTTCTAAGCGGAAGTTTGCTTCCGAACATCCGGGATGGTCCATCACTTTCACGAGAAGGACCTTGACCGAGTCCAACTACTACACAATGATGCTCTGGTAGTCACTCTCCGCATTAAATAGGTCAACGTCCAGTGCATTCTCATCGATCAGGGAAGCTCCACCGAGGTAATGTACTATTCTTTATTTTAAGCCGTCAAGCTTTCTGCTGATGATTTGTAGTCTGCCAACGTCCCATTGGTTGTCTTCAATGGAGCTCCTGTCTAGCCGCTTGACAAAATTACCCTTCCAGTCTGGGCAGGGTCCAAGACAGTCAGCATGGAGTTCATCGTCGTTGATGTTCCAAGTCTATACAACGCCATTCTTGGCTGTAGCTGAATCCATTCCATGCAAGTGATCGCCTCCACCTATCACCAAGTCGTCTAGTTCGTGGGAGCCTCCAGACAGTAGGAGGATATCTATGGCGATCAGACCACATCAAAACAATGTTACATCTCAGTCATCCAGGAAAATAAAGAAATGAAAGAAGTTCAGTGAGTAGAGGTCTTGGACGCCCCAATTCTTGAAGATGTTAGAGCTCTGGCAATTGACAAGGCAATCGAAGAGCTCATTTCAGTGTCGATCAATGAAGATGGCAGTTGGTCATTCCTCATTGGCTCTTCTCTTTCCAAACCAGAGCAGGAGGAGATGGTAAAATTTTTAAAAGCATATATAGAGGTCTTCGCCTGGACTCCATACAAGATGCCTAGAGTGGACTCGTCGTTCATCTGTCATCAGTTGAACGTTGATCCCTCCGGCACCCCGTCATCCAAAGACCACGACGCGCCTATCTAGCACACACCCAAGAAGTCATAGAGGAAGTGGACCGGCTGCTGGAAGCTAATACCATCCGGGAAGTTCAATACCCCACATGGATGGCCAATACGGTCATCGTCAAGAAGAAGTTCGGCAAGTGGCGGGTTTGTGTCGACTACACCAATCTCAATGATGCATGCTCGAAGGACTACTTCCCTTTGGACATGATCGATCAGCTGGTCGATGCTACTACCGGACACTAGAGACTTAGCTTTATGGATGCTTACAGGGGCTACCACCAGATCTCAATGGCAGAGGAAGACATAGTGAAGACAACCTTCATCACGCCCAAGGGGGTCCACTGCTACAAGGTCATGCCTTTCGACTTCAAAAATACCAGAGCCACTTACCAGCGGATGGTCTCATGGATGTTCTCCCGGCAGATCAGAGACACGATGGAGGCCTACATCGATGATATGGTCGTCAAGAGCCAGCTCCCGGTCAATCACATCCGACATCTCGCGGAAGACTTTTAGATCCTGAAAAGGCACAAGCTCCGCCTCAATGCCGAGAAGTGTGCCTTCGGTGTAGGGTCCGACAAGTTCCTTAGTTATCTTGTCACCAATTGGGGGATAGAAGCGGGCCCCTCCCAGGTCACTGCAATGTCCAAGCTGAGACCTCCGACTACCATTAAAGAAGTCCAATGACTTACTGGCATGGCGGCAGCCCTCAATAGGTTCATCATCTAGTCATCAGATCTCTACTGGCCATTCTTTCAAGCAATAAAGACTAGCCGGCACAGCTACAAGTGGACAGATGAATACGACCAGGCCCTTCAACTGTTAAAACAGTACATCTTCAGCCCTCCGATACTGATCACGCTTAGGGATGGCAACGAGGTGGGTTGGGGAAGGTTTTGCCATACCCCGCCTCGCCCCGAAAAATCCCACCCCGCCCCTAACCCTCCCCTAACCCGATCGGGTATTTTTTTGGCACCCCCGCCCCTATCGGGTATCGGGTTTACCCGCCCTGCCCCGCCCCGTCCTATTTTTCTAATATTTTTTAAAAAAATGCAAATTATCATTAAATTTATGTAAATCAACAAAAAATAAATTAACATGACACAAAAATTACATGAAATGACAAAAAACAACCTTAACTAAAAATAAAAAATGAGAAATATTATTAATATAAAATAATTTTATTTATAAAATTAAAAATATTAAATATAAATATAAATAAACATTAAAAAAATTCGGGGCGGGTTTTTTCGGGGCGGGGGAACATCAACCCGAACCTGCCCCGAAACACATCGGGTTTTTAAATCACTCCCCCTAACCCTACCCGATACCCGAAATTTTGAAAAAACCCTGTTCGACAGGGCCGGGGCAGGGCGGGGCAGGGCAAATTGTCATCCCTAGTCACGCCGAAGTATATGGAGCCTTTCCTCCTTTATCTGGCTGTCTCCCAACATGCTGTAAGTTCCGTTCTTTAATGAGCTAAGGGGTAGAGCACCAGCCGGTCTACTACACCAGCAAGACTCTCCTTCCTGCCGAAACTAGGTACTTACCACTTGAAAAACTTACTCTTGCCTTGGTTTCTTCTTCCACGAAACTCCTCCCATATTTCCAGTAACACACTATCACTGTGTTGACGGAGCACCCACAAAAGGAAGTCCTACAAAAGATCGACATATCCAATCGGATCTCAAAGTGGGAAGTCGAGTTGGCCAACTTCGATATCAAATATCAGCCCATGACGGCCATCAAAGCCCAGATGTTGGCCTACTTCATCGCAGAATTCTCTCTAGGGGTCGTCCCCCAATAAGCTCCGATGGAGTCTCCGGACGTGGTTCTGCAGGTCACCTCCTCATCTGCTACTCCACCTCCACGATGCTCCAGCACTTGTGTCCATCATCCGGCGGAACAATTATAGCTCTTCTATAGGGACACTTGGAGACTACATATTTACGGCGCATCAAACAACAAGGGCTCCGGTGCATGTGTTGTTCTGGTCTCCCCAAAGGGGATTATCCATGAAAATGCCCTGTCCATCGACTATCCAGCCTCCAACAATGAAGCACAATATGATGCTCTGATCTCCGGACTACGTCTTGCCCTCGACATTGGAGTTGAAGATATCTTTGTCTATAGCAACTCTCAACTGGTCGTCAATCAATTGACTAGAGAGTACGGTGCCATATATGACAGGATGTGCAAGTACCTCAGCTCCGCCATCACTGAAATGAAGAATTTCAAGACCTTACGGATAGAACAGATCTCCAGGGAATACAACTCTTATGCTGACGCCCTCGCCAAGCTAGCCTCGGTCTATTCTCCCTTTGGCCAGTGGTCAATCTCTTTCGGCATCATCTCACAACCAAACTTCAAGCCTCCGGTCATGGCGTTGAACACCATATCCGATGGACCTAGCTGGATGGATGAAATGTTGGCCTTACTCAAAATAGATACTTTGTCAGAGGATCGTCGAGAGGCTCATCGTGTCCGTTGCAAGGCAACAAACTTCTGACTGTCTCCAACGGAGGCCCTCTACCGATGATCATGGACCGACCCCTATCTGATCTGTGTCCACCCAGCTCAATTCCCAGGAATTCTGCAAGAGTTACACTTCGGCAGTGGGGGTGTCACTCCGGCGGGCAATCTCTAGCCCACCGAGCAATCACTCAGGGGTACTGGTGGCCGAAGATGTTGTCGCG
>NMUG010009251.1:0-11343 GCA_002855965.1 Monotropa hypopitys
AAATGTTCCTACGAACCGCCGAGTCGTCTCAAACCCATGAATTTCCCACGATTCCCCAAACCAATACCCAACGTGTGATTCATCAATTGACTACGCAACCCAAGTTCAAGGGGGGGGGGGACGAACAATAATGAATCGAATGATTAAACGACGACGAGTGAATCTAGAGCAAACACAATCTACGCACACAAGGTAGAATTTAAGAGTTACCCACATTGATCGTCACCGGAATCACCTCGCCGGAGAGTTCCCGGAAAAGTCGCCGGAAAAGTCGCCGCGAACCTATATACGCCAAAACGATCACAACAACGATTACAACAACGTTCACTAAAGACGCGAACCAAGAAACCCACTTTGGAAAAATTGACTTACCGAAGAACGACGGTGAATGAGTTCGATAAGCACATTGCCGGAGAGCCCTCGACGCGTAGAGCAACGTTTCTTCTTCGCCAAACTTGATCCGGGCTCGATTTGCCCTATGATTTGAAGAGAGAATGAGAGGGAGAGAGAAGGGAGGTAGAGAGAGAGGGATCTGGAAAAATAGGGTTTGGAATGCTCCAAACTCATTCCCAACAATATATATACCCCCTCACTTGAAAAGACATCCTTGCCCTTAATGATTTTCGGAAAAACAGCAGCTGCACCGGTGCAAGTCAGGTCTGCACCGGTGCAAACCCCATTTGCACACCTACTACCTCGACTCAGAACCCTTGTGCACCGGTGCAGCCTCCACCTGCACCGATGCAAACCAACCCTGCACCGATGTAACCCCACCTGCACCGATGCAAACAAGAACAGGAGCTACGAGAATCACTCTGCACCGGTGCACCCAAGACCTGCACCGGTGCAACTGCTTTAAGAGAAAAGCAGTACATTCTGGACCATACCTGCACCGGTGCAACCCCAACTTGCACCGGTGCAACTGCACCAAAACTGAAATGAAATTGCAGATTTGGGTCCAAGGCCATTCCGGACAGGCCCGAACTCGACCCAAAAGAGCCCGAAAGGTTCCAAAGAGACTTCCAAGCGATATGACAATGGTTGAAACGAAAACTAAAATTTGCGGAGCGTTACATCCACGATGTTGAATGACCCAATGAAACGCGGCGCTAGTTTTACCCTCTTTCCAAAACGAGATGTCCCTCGGCGAGGCGACACTTTCAAGAATACATGATCACCTACTTCGAACGATAATGGACGACGACTGTTGTCGGCATAACTTTTATACCGGCTTTGCACTGCTAGCAATCTCTAACGGATCTTCTTCACTTGTTCGGTAACCAATTGCACACTCTCCGGACCCATCACTGCAAACTCTCCCACTTCCGTCCAGCAGACTGGCGAACGACACGGTCGACCATATAGTGCCTCGAACGGAGCCATACCGATACTAGACTGATAGCTATTGTTATATGCAAACTCCACCAAAGGTAAGCAATTCCCCCACGAATCAAGATAATCTAAAATGCAAGCACATAACATATCCTCCAACGTTTGAATAGTACGTTCCGACTGCCCATCGGTCTCTGGATGAAAAGTTGTATTGAAGTGCAAATCAGTTCCATAGACCTTCTGCAAGCTCCTCCAAAAACGAGAAGTAAAACGTGGATCACGATCGGACACGATAGACAACGGTGCCCCATGAAGACGAATAATCTCACGAATGTACAACTGATTCAAAGAATCCATGGACTACGACAAATGGATAGGTAAAAAGTGAGCGGACTTGGTCAATCTATCGACGATGACCCAAATGGAAATCTTTCTCGTCCTGCGATCGCGGCAAACCTGACACAAAATCCATAGTAACATGGTCCCATTTCCACTCTGGCACATGCAATGGCTGCAACAATCCTGCCGGACCTTGATGCTCGGCTTTAACTTGCTGACAAGTCAAACACCTCATCACGAACAATGCAATATCCTTCCTCATTCCCGGCCACCAGAACTGACAACGAACAGAATGATACATCTTGTTACCACCGGGGTGCACAACAAAAGGAGAATGATGAAATTCGTGAAGCATTTCCTGACGACACGGCAACGGTACAAGAAGTCTCCCTTGAAAGCGAACGCTTCCATCTTCAAAAATAGCCCAACCAACTGGAGCCTCACCAACCGAACATCGAGAATGAAACCTCAAGGACTCATCATCTGCGGTTTGCGACTCAATAATACGTCGAGATAAGTCAGAATGGACAGTCAAGTTGCACAATGTATCACCACTTCCAACCTTTTAGGCATGCAAAACGAAATCTCCCAAACCGGAAACGTTCTTCCACTCATGAATGGCCATGAAAGCTAGGTGACAAGACCTATGGCTCAAGACATTGGCAACGACATTTGCCTTTTCGGGGTGATACTGAAGTTCAAAATCGTAATATTCAAGGTGCTCCATCCAACGACGCTACCTCAAATTCAACTCTTTCTGCGTGAACAGGTACTTAAGACTTTTACGATGCGAGAAGACTTCGAACTTTTCACCATAAAGATAATTTCTCCAACTCTTCAATGCAAACATAATTGCGGCGAGCTCCAAATCATGCGTCACATAATTTCTTTCGTGCCTCTTCAATTGCCTAGAACCGTAAGCAACGACTTTCCCCTTTTGCATAAGCACGCAACCCAAGCCTTCCCGCGAAGCATCACAATAAACGGAATAACCAATACCTCTCTCCGGTACGATCAAGATTGGTGATGAAGCCAAACGACCCTTCAGCTCCAGGAATGCAGATTCACATGCATCATCACAAACGAAACGAACATCTTTCCTCGTCAAACGAGTCATCGGAGCCGCAATACGGGAGAAGTCAAGAACGAAACTGTGGTAATAGCCCGCAAGACCCAAGAAACTTCGAACCTCGAACACGTTAGTTGTCCTCGGCCAATTAACTACGGCATCAACCTTTGACGGATCAACGGAAACTCCTTCCTGGGACACGACATGGCCCAAGAACTTCACCTCGGATAACCAAAATTCACACTTACTCAGCTTCACGTACAACTGGTGCTCCCTCAAAATCTCAAGAACAATGCAAAGATGCCCGATATGTTCCTCAGAAGTGGCAGAATAGACCAAAATGTCATCCACGAACATGACAACGAACTGATTAAGATAATAATGGAAACTACGATTCATCAAATCCATAAAAGTAGCTGGCGCATTGGTTAGCCCAAACGGCATAACCACGAACTCAAAATGTCCATAACGAGTACGGAAAGTAGTTTTCGGAATATCTTCCTGGCGAATGCGCAATTGATGGTAGCCCGACCTCAAGTTGATTTTCGAAAAACAAGTCGACCCTTGCAGCTGGTCGAAAAGATCATCTATTCTTGGCATAGGATAATGATTTTTGATAGTAATATGGTTCAGCTTCCTGTAGTCGATGCACAAACGATGTGTGCCATCCTTTTTGCTTTGCGAACAAAGCAGGTGCTCCCCACGGAGACGAACTCGGACGAATAAATCCCAACTCAAATAACTCCTCAATTTGAGACTTCAACTCTCTCAACTCGACTAGCGCAAAACGATAAGGAGGAATGGAAATAGGCACCGAACCAGGAACAAGATCAATAGAGAACTCAACGTCTCTCGTAGGAGGTAAACCAGGTAATTCCTCAGGGAAGATGTCAGCAAAATCACTAACCACGAATGGTCAATCGGTACGGCCCAGAACATCGTCGTCTAATGCTAAGCTAGCTAGTAAACAGTGTATTGAAGAAGAATCTTTCGGATCAAGAAAGGATGAAGTCGTAGGCTCACGACGATCACCCATGAAATAGAAGTACTCCCCGTCTGCATCACGAATAAGAACTCTGCGACGATAATAGTCGATGGTGGCATGATGCGAAGATAGCCAATCCATACCCAAGATCAGAAATAGTCAACTCGCACTGACGACACATATAACTTAAGGGAACGCGACCACCCACCGGGGACTCCACTACAAGAGGAGGATCAAAAGCCTCCAACTCCAAACCCAAAGCCGACACAAAAGAGAATGCCAAGAAGGAATGTGATGCGCTTGAATCTATAAGGACAGAAACCCAAGAATGATAGATAAGAACCATACCACGCAGAACTGAAGACTCTGGAACATCTGGAATGGCTGGATGCTCCACTGCAGGAACGACGTAAACTCTGCCCTGTGTCACCTGAGTCTGGCCTGCCCCATTGCGCTGACCTGAAGGCTGACCCGGTCCAGACGGACCTCGCCTCACAAATCTGGATCCTTGACTAGACTATGCAAGAGTCCTCTGAAACTGCTGCTGCTGCTGAGGCTGAGTCTGCTGCTGAGTTTGGCGGGGTTGCTGCACCGAACCCGTCTCACTATGATCATTGCCCTTAGATGGACATACCCTGGAAATGTGACCTGGCCGGCCACACTCAAAGCATGTAGGAGCCTGACAATTTGCACGAACATGACCGGGCTGCTGGCATCTATGACAGACAATCTCCGACCGAAAAACATACCTTGACGGTTCACCTGAGACTGCTGTCTCTGACTCCGCTGAAAATGAGAATCATCACGCGATCTCTTCTTTCCAAAGCTGCCCGACGTGTTACTGGAACCCGAATACTGATTCCTCGGCTCCCAAACTTTTACCTTTTTCACCGGCTCACTCTGCGATTCAACAAGTCGTGCACATTCCACCAAGTCTAAGAAAACTCGGATACGGTGACCCACCGTAAGACGCTGAATAGACGAACGAAAGCCTTGCCTCGAACCTCTTACATTTCCTCTCCTCTGTGTTTACCCAATCATGGGCAAACCTGGACAACGACTGAAACTTCTACGCATACTAATTTACCGTCATCGACCCTTGCTCCAGTTTCTCGAACTGACCATGCAGCTTGTCACAGAAAGTCTCCGGAAAGTATTGGCTTTCGAAGGAAGCCTCAAAATCAGTCCATGACATCCCTGTCAAGGGATCCACAACAGCCTGAGGGTTAGCACCCCCACGTACCCACAATGCATCGCGACGACCATCAACCAAGTTGGACCACCACTCGCTAGCTTCACCAACCATCTGGAATGAAGCAAGATAAATACGAATTTTGTTGTCGATGATTTCCAGCATCTCAAAGATCTTCCTCAACTCAGACAGCCAATGATTTGCTTCAATGGGATCTACCTCACCAGTGAACTTAGGAGGATCCATACGTCGAAATTCACGAAGAGCATCAGAAAGGCGAGTGCCCGTAGGCTCTCTAACTGTTGCCACACCTCGGATAGCTTCCATAATAACAATGACAATATCACGGATGAACTTCCCTGCATTAGCCATACCTTTGGGTATGAACCCTTCGACTCTAGCCTCATCGACTTGCTCCTTAGGATTACCGATCACCTCCTCACAGCCTTCACCGGGAACCTCCACGTCACAGTGACCACGACCCCTATTCCCTACACGACGTCCAACCATTTTCTACGAGACAACAAAAACGGCAATCATCAATGAATGGAATCGAACAACTATCGCAACAAGTAAAAGAGAACTAGGAACAACATACGAACAACTACAGACTATCGACAAGTCAGTGCATGAGTGCTCAACCCACAACACACTTGGAATTTACAAAATGGAAAGACACCCTTCTAACGATACCACGATACAAGGATTAACCACGTATTATTTGAGCCATGCTTCATGCAATGCACACACACACAAGCAATCATATGCAAAATACCTTTTCAACCCAAACCCGATGCACCCATGTAGGACTATTTGTCCCTTTCCCATGTCCTAGATTTTCGCAACCTATTGCTCTGATACCAACTTTAACACCCTGAAAATTTAAACCAATTTTGTTTTTTGAAAGATAAGGCATTGAGCAACATTTAAATAAAAGTCTACCAATTACCATCCACCCAAACCATTAAAGAGTTCCACTAGTCCATCACACACACACATGAGTTTTAAAAGACAAATACAACCAGGTGTTTACGTTACAATATTTTCAAAGGACAAAATGAAATACGATAGATAAAATGATCCAAGGCTTGACCATGCTCCATGCCATCCAAATGCTTGAATCCCATCAACCTAAATAGCCGGTTCCTTCCCTATAAAATAGAAGGTTAGGCGAATGCCTAGTAGGAAAACTTAAACAAATGATTCATATGATTGCAATGTAATTGAGAAAGCAATGTGTGATGCATGCATAGAAGTAGGCTCAATATGAAGTGTGACTACCAAAGAAAAGAGCAATTATCATCATTTCTATTCCAAGACTTTCCATGTATTTCCAAGTATTTCAACGCGTGATTTTCATTGTCCCGATACGTTCTATTACAAAGATTCCAATCATTCCAATATTGTTCCCATATTGTTCAATTACAAAGATTCCAATCATTCCAATATTGTTCCAATATTGTTCAATTACAAAGATTCCAATCATTCCAATATTGTTCCAGTGTACCAAGATCACCACAAAGGTAATCACATGAGTTCCAAGGCTAGTTCTGCATCAGGGCTCGTCAACCCCTTATCGTGTAGTTCCTGTTTTCCCCGGCTCACCGGGAAGGTCCAGTTAAACCTCCATTGCGCAATGTCGTGTGCCACTCTACATTAGTGACCCAAGGTAAGCAACCTGAATCCATAGCCACTCAAGTGTATTCAAACCTCCTATAGAGTATCAAGGCCAATTCACAATTTCCACATTCCACATTTAAGTATTCCAAGGCCAATCATCGTATTTTCCCACGTTCTACGTTTAAGTGTTCCAAGGTCACGTGTCAAATTATCATTTAAAACATAGGGTCCCGCATGTCAATTTGATAAGCATGATGTGAATTTCAACAATTTTGAGTCCATAACCGTTTTCCCCAAATTTTACAAATTAGGGTTTCAACAATTTTTGGGGTTTTCGATACCAAGTGACAAACTTATGAAATTGGACCCGTAGGGACCCCAAATACACAACAATCACTACTCCTACCACAGAAAATCGACAATCCAATACCAAACGTACATCTAGACGAACATCGCACATGTTTTTCTTAAAATCGATTTAGGGAAAACAACAAGGCAATACAAATGAATACATGAGCTTAAGAATCCCTACCTCAAGATGATTTGACTTACAACCCACCAAGAATCTTCCACACACGACCTAGATTCGAGCCCACCACCGGATAGAGCTTTAGGAGCTCTCCAAGCTTTGTAAAGACCAAAATCCGAGAATATACCTTGAATCCTTGAGAAATTTGAGAGAAGATTGAGGTTTCAGAGAGTTTTAGAGAGGGAAGAGAGAGAGTCTGCCAAACATTTCGAAAATAATGAAACCCTAGGGCCAAAAGAACCAAAACCCGCAACTTAAACATTCAGCCCGACGACCCCCGTCCGGACGAGGACCCCCCACCAACCGGACGGGCGCTGCAGAACTTCAACACAGACCCATCTCAGCAACCCCTTGCTGTAACTCCACCCCATCCGGAACACATGCAACCCCCGTCCGGACGGGCACCAAACTTCTTCCGGACGGGACCCATCCTCGTCCAGACCAGACCTCCTGTAGCATTTTCATCAACTCTCTGCTCGGCAGTCCGGAACAACCTCCTTCCCCGTCCGGACGGGGAACCTGCTGAAGGTCCCGAACGCTGCTGAATTGGTCCCGAGCCTCATTGAAGCAACCAAGAACACTTACTCAACCTTCGACAAGCCAAAACAACATCACTCGATCATAACACGCCATCTACAATGTTCTAAGCACTTCCCCTAAACGAGTTAAACGAATCGACACTAAACGATCTTGTGATTTAACGAACGACTAAGACGTGATTTTATTTGGGATAATACTAAAAATATTTAAAATGAAATAAAATTTACAGAGTGTGACACCAGTAGCCAAAACTCACATTTACTGAGTTTGGCATACAAACGATGCTCCTGCAATAACTCTAACACAACGCGAAGATGAATCTGGTTCTCTTCCTCGGACGCCGAATAAATAAGAAGATCATCCACGAACACCACTATGAAACGATCAAGGTGAATATGAAAGATACGGTTCATGAGATCCATGAATGTCGCTGGGGCATTCATCAAACCAAATGGCATAACTACAAACTCAAAATGGCCGTAACGCATATGAAAGGTCGTCTTCGGAATATCATCCGCGCGAACTAATAATTGATGATAACCCGACCACAAGTCAATCTTAGAGAAGCACGTAGAACCACAAAGCTAATCAAACAAGTCATATATCCTTGGCATAAGATACTTGTTCTTCACGGTGACACGGTTCAACTTACGATAATCGATACATAAGCGCAACGAACCATCCTTCTTCTTGGCAAACATAGTTGGAGCACCCCCACGGTGACGAACTCGGGTGAATAAAACCCAACTCATACAACTCTTGCAACTGGGACTTCAACTCCCGCAACTCAGTCGGTGCGAAATGATAAGGTGGAATCGATATAGGAGACGTACCCGACAGTAAATCGATAGAAAACTCAACTTCCTGCTTAGGAGGCAAACCCGGCAACTCTTCCGAAAAGGCATTCGGAAACTCGGAAACAACAAGGGGCAAATCCCTGCAGTGAGAAACATCGTCATCCAAGCTAAGACTCGCGAGTACGGAACTAATAGAATCACGCTTCCTAGGATCATGAAAACAAGCATCCACTATCTCCTTCCTCTCGCCGTAAACATAAAAATAATCCCCATCAGGAGGGCGTACCCAAACTCGATGCTGATAACAATCAATGGTGGCATAGACGGTAGACAACCAATCTATCCCGAGAATAAGATCGAATCCCGACATACCAAGTACGATGAAATCAAAGATAAAACAACGGTGTTCCATCGTCAACTCGTAATCCCCGCAAACCCGGTTCAACCGAACACGACCCCCTACCAGAGTATCCACGAACAAAGGTGAATCCAAGGCATCCATGTCCAACTCTAATGCACGGATGAATGATGCAGCGATGAAAGAATGCGATGCACCCGAATCAAATAGAACACTAGCCCACAAATTGTAAATAAGAAACATACCACGAACTACCGAAGTCTCGGGCTGCTGTTGGGAGGTAAACGGAGTAGAAACAATAGGGATGGCGTAAGCTCTGCCATGAGTAGTGGGACCCTGAAAGTGACCACCTCTCTACTGAAACCCTGAAAGTGACCACCTCTCTGCTGAAACTACTACGCTAGCCTGACAGGAGCTACACCTCCACTAGAACGAGAATCCTGGCCTGAAACTGTTGGACCCGACTGATTAGGGCGCTGATGCCCACCCCGTGGCTACTGCACCGAACCTTCCTCAGTGTGGCTACCGACCTTCTTCGAACAATCTCTAGCTATGTGACCCACCCGGCCACAATCATAACAAGCGGGACCTTGCACTTCGACCGAATATGCCCAGGCTAATCACAATGATGACACACAATAGGACTCCGAACAGATCCTGCACTACCCTGCGATCTCCAGCCCCTGGAAAAGAGAGACTATTCCCACTAATGCTTCTTCTCGAAACTTCCCGATGATGAACTAGAAGTAGATACCTGATGACGTGGCTCCCATATCTACATTCCCTGCGAAGACTCTCTCTTTGGTTCTATAGCTCTAGCACACTCTACCATATTAGCAAAAAACACAAATACGTTGGCTCATCACTAGCCTTTGGACCGATGGATGAAGGCCTGTCTCAAAGCGCTTACACTTCCTCTCCTCGAAACTCACCAAGTCTGTAGAAAACCTCGACAATGCCTGGAATTTCATAGCATACTATGACACCGTCATTGTCCTCTGCTCCAGTCTCTCGAACTACTCCCGAAGTTGCTCTCTGAAACTCTCTGGGAATTACTACCCCTCAAAGATCGATTGAAACTCAGTCCACGTCATACCTCGAAAAGGATCAAGAATGGCCTGTGGATCGGCATCTCCACTGGCAAGCAAACTTCCTCGACGCATCTCTAAAATGGAACTCCACCACTAGCTCGCTTTACCTGTCAACTGATAAGTGGCAAAGGAAACCCGCAGCTTGTCCTTCGTGATCTCCAAGGTATCCAGCACCTTCCGAACCTTCGATATCCAGTGATCTGCCTCAAGAGGATCTTCCTCGCCGTTGAACCTGGGAGGGTCCATGCGGCGAAACTCCCGCAAAGCCTCAATAGTATGGTTTCCCGCATTCTCCCGTGGAGCGACAAACCCCGACTAACTTCGACCATGGTGGCCGCAAGCTCTCTAGAGAACTGACTCGGGGCCACTAACGCCTCCAGAACAGGAACAACTGGAGGTGCCTCATCCTCCAACCCACGCATCCTATCATTAACTTCCTCACTGTGAGCATATGGGGTATTCATACCCTGGAGACCACGAACCCTTCCTCTAGTACGATGATGAGCCATTTCTACAAGAGAGGATTACGAATTCATAAGATAGAGTACACAAAACAAGACTTAAAGAATCCGTTCAACCACTAAACATAGATCAATCAAGTGAGGAGATCACCCAACGAGATCCTCAAAGGATTTAAACGACAATGGAGTCAATCAACAGGACTATACCCAAGGGAGATGAAACAATGCATGATGCATACTCATCGACTCACACAAGCCTATGGATCATGCCAATGTATGCTCTACACATTCACGACACATGCTAGACAATGCAACATATACACAATGCAACCCATTGAGACTAAAAGTCTCCCCAAAGGCCTACATTTTCGAAACCGAAAGCTCTGATACCAAGTTGTCACGCCCCGAATTTTCAAACCATTTTTTATTGAAATTAGATTTATAAAAGATAACTACATAACAACACCCATCCCAACCACACAATATGAGAATCTGAGCATAAATAATAAACAAACCCAAGTGCATACCAATCATAGAGTAAGGGGAGAGAAAGAAGTACGAGTTATAGTTTTACAGACCACCTACTCTATGACAAGCTCAAAGGAGCCTAAATAAATGAACAAAAGAAAGAGGTGGGGCTTCTTGCAAAATCTTTTCCAAAGCTCTTGTACATCTAAACCTCCAAGGGAGGGATCAAAACCTGTGGAGAAAAATAAGAGCGTTTCACGTCAAAGTAGGAAATATCTATCACCTAGAATGTCCAAGACTGCATGGACTAGTGTGTGAATGTCGGGAATGCAACATATGCATATGTATGAGACATAACAAAGGCGATGATCCGACAACTACCATATGATATCAACCAAGCTACCACGCAACCATAACTCAATCCTTCATATGCAACTCTACCAACCATGAACCACCATGCCAAGCATCCAAATGAATATGATAATAAATTGCTATTTGTTTTTCCATTGCATGATAAGGTTATATTTCCATTTGATTCATCGGTCTAGTACAATGGACTCAC